>JABASC010000806.1:0-31487 GCA_019776185.1 Plutomurus gul | reverse complement strand
AGAAAGAGGGATTCTATATTTGGTTAGCACACCGGAAACAACTGACATATATTGAGAGATTGGATAAGGGAAGATGAAAGTCCTTCCTTCCTACTTACAGAGACAGTACACATCTTCCAATATATTCACCTGTTCTGGGGAATGTTTATTGGAGTGTTCAGTTCCTCCTCTGATACCACTTATTGTTTTTGTAAGTAGTAAGGTCTCCCTAATTTAGCATTTCTGTCTTACCATTGTTTTGCAAATCGAAGCTACATAGTACAAGTAATGCGTACGTAGAAAAAGCATTGAAAACAGCGGATACTTGAAAATATCCTTCTTTTAGGCAGATCGTCAATTTTCAGACAAAAACAAGCTTATGTACTCTTTAAGTGAATTAGAAATACAAAGGGTATTGTCAAAGAAGTGATTTTGTACAAGGGAAATTAAGTTTTACCATAAAACCTTTGGAAAACAAAGTAAGCAAATTTACCATCAGCCCTTTCCTTCGTTCTCGTTCATTTTATAAATTTAATTCCTCCCCTTGATGTAAGATAAAGCTAATGTTAAGTAAGTAATAGTAATGCACAATCCATCGAGATGTTTCTGCAGAAGGAAGGAAATCAAAGAAAAACCTCTCAAGAAACTTTCTCTTGTTTACATTAAGCGTAGTAGCAGAAGTAGAAGGTATTTAGGATTCGAAATCCCCATTATACGTCCTACCGTCAACCATTACTCTCTCTCTCTCTCTCGTTCTTTTGTTGAGGAAATCCAGCGAAGCATAATGATATCAGTAAATTGAATAGTACAATCGTCTAGTCTAGTCTAGCAGAGGAGCTGGAAAACGGCATGAGTGCAGAGGAGCACAATAGTGTTGAGAAAAATCTCTTGAAGCGAATGCTTTCAGATTGATCGAAATAATGGATTTCTCCAGCTGTCAGTTCCATTCTCAGGTTTGTCTAGGTATTCTTACCTCATGCTATACTCTCTGTGTGAATGTTACGTGTGTGAGCTCATCACATCAGCCAGTCGACCATACTGAACCTGCAGATGTAAAGTGCAGTTTCGTTTAAGTGTTTGCACACTTGGCATGCATTTGCATTACATTATGAGTGTGGCTGTGTGTGTAGGTAGTACACGGTGGAATAAAATCAACATCAGACCAGACCATAGTATTTCATGGAAAGCACAATGTGTTTGCGTGCAAACTCTTTCCAAGCTAGTAAAATGTATACATTAATAGGTATTGAGATTAGAGCAATCTGAGAAGGAGCATAAATTTTAAAAGCTTATCTCTCTACTTGCTACGTTGTCTGTGCATATATTTCCAGTGTACATACTTAATTTATTTAACAATAACTAAACCCATTTCTAACCCTCACTTACACTCAAGTACGACACGCTGGTTTCACGTCTTTATTAAAACAAAAAGGACATCTTCCACTTGCTACCATAGATTTCAATCTTAAAACGATCATTATGGAAATAACGATAAAATGTTTGTTCAAGTGCAGCAATGCTTCTTAAGTGTCCGTACGGAACGCTGGTTTTCCTGCAATTGTACTTAAATGTGTACTTTACATGTTAAACCAGTAGACTGATGACAAGACATGGACTTAAAGCTTTGGTGTGTATTATCTGTTGGTGGTCTTAGAACTAAATGGATTTGCTGCAAAACGTGAATTATTGCAAGACAAAAATAGTGAAGAACTAGGAGTTTGTTTGGCAGCTCATATTATATTAATCCGTTCATTTGCAATTTTGTGTTTTAGACAGCCACGTCATGTCAACTCAAAGAGCCCACTCGAACTGCCAAATAAATGTAAGTGTAAGCGAGGAAGTTATATACATATGAAATAGCATAACTACTATAGTATGAATACATATGCAAGCTCATTTCAACTCAATTCAATCAATGTCACCCTATAAATGGGAACTCTTAAAAAACTCTCTCTTGTCAGTACTCTTGTTGTGCTCCAAATAGTAAATTATATACATGGTTTACTATCTTATATGTATGTACTCACAGTATGGTTAGGAAAAATTATAATCCCTTCCTCTAAATAGGACGCAAACTTATTTATATGTTCACTACCAGTACAATTATTAACGCATTTACTTACCACGAGAAAATTTTACGGAGCAAAAAATTTGATGCGTAAATCTCATTTAATTGTACACTGCTCTCAACTAATGTATAGAAATAGTGAAGTGGAATTACGAGCAGGATTTCCGTCGTTCAAGTTAAGATTGTCATTTGAAATGGCCATTAGAGTCTTCAGCGATTCCAACGACTAGATTCTGGCTGACACTAACTGTGACTAGTTCGGTTACACAGACGGTTAGTTAGTTACCCACAGGAAGGGAATTCAGCGTACTTTGCTTCTGTCTCTCCTTCTCTCTCTCTGTTGCTCAGAATAAATGTTATGGGTGAATGAGTGGAAATACTCGGTCGGAGTACGTAGTACATTCAGACTGTCTCTCTCCCTGACTGACTCTAATGGCCATCTTATTTCTCTTCATTTTACGACGAAAAGATACCCCTAAATTCAACATGCTCCCACTTCCATTTTACATTACGTTCCTACTACACGCCAGAGTTTCTAGCCCCGTGTACAGTATTTCTCTGTGGCCTGGTCATATTGTAAAAAACTAAGTTTGAAAATCTCCATACAATACAGAAGGAGAGAGAGAGAGAGAGCCAACATCATTTAGAGTTAGCAGACGACACTGTAGAAGCGTGTAATCTGCATAAACTATGGATGAGAGTCTCCGCCGTAGAATAGACAACTAACTACCAAGTATAATATAACAACTGTAGACATAATGTAGAGGTGTAGCAGCAGTCTTTATTATAGTGGTAGTTAGAGTATGAGAAGCGTTGTTCCTTTGAAACCTTATATAACTGTGTATATAACTTATAACTTGTGTAGCCAAAACTTTGGTGCATTCAGCAACAAAATCTTCCATGGGTCTCAGCAGATTCAAAGCCCGGCTCAACTCTTCACTCAGGATGACTACAGCTATTTCACTCAATTTCCATTTCAACGACAACACTAAAGATTCTCAATGAGATTTCCGTGTCTTCCTATTTTCGTTGTGTGTGGTGGTACTGCATATAAGTGCACTCTCTCTCTCTTTGCCATATGCTCTACTCTCTCAACGATTTCATGACGATTCCTCTGACTTTGCTTTCCTTTCTTTTTCTCAATTATCACAGAATACAGTGAAGTGTGTATGAGGCTGCAACATCCTATATTGACATATTTAACTATAGCATGGTTTTCAAACTCAAACTCAAATCTAATTTTATTTTACTCGATTTTCAATTCCCAAAACACATAAATCCTTCACCAAAGCTCCTACACAATTATAAACAAAATTCTAAACACTGCACTGAATTTACTTTTATGTACATACATACATACCAGTTGCCTTCCTTCTGAGTCGCACAAGTTTTTTGCCATCCTTACTTCTGTATCCCAAGATCCGTGAATAAATTCCAAGTTTTATCGTTGAATATTTAGTGCAATACTCTCGTGAAATTTGGAATTTACCATTCCCTAATGATTTAATAAACGTACGGAAATGGTATGACAACTGTGCCGATTTTTCGCTAATAAACTTCATCAACTGCAAATTGAACTTTGTTGATTTAAGTTTGTGAAGAAATATGATTAAAATTTAAACTTCTTGGTTGGATGGGAGGTGGTTGCTGTATATAATACAATTTTCACGACTTTCCTGGGAAAAGATGAAATCTGAAATGTTCAGTGCCTTTTCATCGGGTAAACAAATTCACTTTTGAGTACAAACTTATGCTCAGTCACTATGCAAGTCGCACGATTTGGAGTTTGGAGTTTGTTGCAAATGGAAAGCGCTTTCACGAGTAAACAGAGTGCTAGAGAAAGGTCATTGTAACTCAAATAACAAAGCACATTCTCACGAAACACGCATCAGAGCAAATGCAGTACGTGTGCTAATAAAAATACAGGAAATTCTACCAAATGCACAGTAGTGGAACTTTTGCCTAAATATAACAGGAACTTTGCGCTGTAGTAATGCTCACGTAGAACAGTAATAGTTTTAACAGATTTCAAAATTAAACCAATTCTGTTGGAAAACGATTAATTTATTTACAAAATATATGTTTATCATTTTAAAGCCTCTTACTGCCTAGCAGTATACCAATATAATGTTAATGTTTTACATTTACGAATAAAGTAACACAATAATGGATCGGCCAATTGTACATTCCCAAACGAATAAAAATCGCTTTAATAGTACTGAAAGTATTTTCATTAGAATTTGTTAACATTTAGCTTTAGTGGGAAAAGTGTATCTCTGCAAATAAGCTGGCTAAATCAGATAGAATAAATAATGCTGCATAACAGGCTGGAATTCATCCATGACAGATTTCAATCTACAAATTTCATTTTGCGTGTCTATTTGTGCTGGATTTTGAATCCGTCTGTTGCCACTTTGGAAGCAGTGAGAAGACTTCACTATTAAAATGGCAGGAAAACGGGAGTATGCATTCACGCTTCAAGGCACGATCCAATTCACACGCTCCGACAGCATTTCCCCAACTTATAACTGCAAACGAATCGTGAATTATTGCATCAAAATTTATCATGGCACGTCGACTGCATACTTTCGTCTAGCTGAAGCCACCTTCGCCGAAAGCCACCAAGAATGGTCCCTGTACGCATTTTACTATACAGTAGACTCTAGTATCCTTTATGAGAGGAGAGAATGGGAAAACAGACACTGCTCACTACTGTTCACAGTTTGAGCCAAGTTGAATTTTCCACTTTAAGCTATTGGTATGCACAAAGCATATTCTCTTTGCCTCCTCCTCTTATCCATCATCTTTCACATCACGCAGAAAGTCAAGTCAAGCCAGCTCAATTCGACGCTTCCACTTTTCCACTATCTTCTCGTTTCCGTTTTTCCATCCTGCCTTGTCTTCCTTTTACATCATCTCTTCTGGAGGCGAGACAAACCAGGTTTATGTTGACTACAATATCCTCTTTACTTCCACTGAAAATCTTAACCACACTCCAAGCCACAGATTTCTTTAGAAAGCTTTTCGAATGGCTCTGTCGTCAGAGAAAATGAGAATTTTACAGAAATCTCTGCATGTCCCATCTATGTACGTACTGCATATCTATCAACCACTCAACTCACTGTACAACAAGAACGTACACAATAACATAGTTAATCCAAGTACGTGCGTAGTACTCCAAAAGGTCTTATATTTTCCATAAGAACAAACATTCTCAGTGGTAATCCACACATTCCCTTATAACTTATATAACGATACAGATATAGCAAAAAGTTGATAACACTTTTTGTTCACCCACCTCTATCTTGTTTTGGTAGTGTTCCTAGTGTTCCTGCGTCCTTATATTTTCGACAAGCAAGCAAACTTCTATTCTACGCAGAGTTGAGTGGCATAAAATGAGTGAAATCGACTGAGACTCAATGACTCCATCATATCTTCATCTTTCAAGAGGATAAAGCCTGGTAAGTGCTCCACAAGGGCTCTGAGAATGACTCCCACGAAAATGGCACGATATTTTTAATATATCTTATATAACGGAATATGGTCGTCTTGAAAATTGTGCTCTCATATATAGCATGTGACGGATAAGCCGTTACACCGTGCGATGTAGTAATGCACGAGGGGAGAGGACCGAATGGAAAAGTGAAGTTTGTAATGGAGAAGGTAGTGGAAGCAGTGTAATAGTTGACTGACGAAAATGGTAAAGTTAAGAAGTGGTTTGGTTTGACTTAGTTAGGAAAGGAGACTGTGTTAAAAAACAGAGTGAAAGTCCTTTCCTGTGTTTCTTTCTCTTGCTCTCCCTTCTTCTCTAACTAATACGTAATGTAACCGACTCATTACAGCTACCGTCATGTCCCTTATCCACTATTCGTATAGATTTCACGATTTTGGGGTAAATCCTGCTTTTTCGCCAACCACCATTCACTCAAGTATGAAAAATGCAGCAAATGGTCCACTCTCAGCATAAAAGTCCTCTTGTTAGTCCAAAAAAGCGTAATTGATACTGCTGAGAATGGAGCAAAACTTTATCTTGAATGGAACACGTAGCACTCGAAACTAAATCCTACCTATTTTGTTTTTCTGTACGCCACATTGGTTTTCGTAGGGACGTGATGTTCCTATGATATACGAGTATGATAGGTAATATTTAGCAAATTCAGAAAATAAGGATTTTCTATTTAAGCCATATAATTGTACTCGGTAGTATTATTCCGTGTTCAATGTCTACATCTCGACATATAATACACTTGATATGAGCTTCAATTCAGAACATACAGGTTTCCAGTATGTGTTTTGTCGTGCTTTCAAATTTCACGTAAAACCTAAAAGCGCAGGGAAAGAAAGGAAACAATTGGGCCACTTAAACCAATCCGACGAATTGTATTAAGAATTGATTAGGGGATTTACGAAATCCTCTGAATTCACAAAAGAATTCAGAGGATACGAACAGTGTGCTTGAAAAAGCGTCTACCATCGGGCTCACGGTAGAAAGGCAACCACTAGAATTAAAGGCCAGCTGTACGATAAAGCAATACTTGAATACAATCCTCATTGAAATAATTGTCTAAACAAATACATAATGCATTGGTAAATTTATTATACACAATACAATGCATCCACCCTTCAACGAATGTACAAATGTGATGACAAACACACAGGATAAACAAAAAAAATCCAATTAATGCTTTGAAATGGACTGAAACAAATATAAGAATTATTTTACCTGAACTAACGACCTAATGGACTATGCAACACGCAAATAAAAATATACGTTTATTATAAAATATAAGGGAAGTACGTGTTAATACATTCTAATGTTATCGTATTATTACATCTCCCCCTTTCATCAATAATAATAATGTTGTGCGAGAAATTCATTTGATGATGACAAGATTTCCTGAAATATTTAACAGTCCAGTAGCTAGCCCACCTATCTACTACTGTACGTGTAAAAGTATCTACAAAATTAATTTTTAGGTTCCACGTAGAGACGTGCATCACGCTGGCGAGTGCATTAACAGTTATCATTATAAAAACAAGCTTCCATCGATGGATAATGGAGGAAATAAGTTTGTGTTGCGCAGCCTGTCAAGCCTTGTACTTCAACTGTCCAGAAGGACATTATTAAGCGAGGAAAATGAATGAATGGAACAAAAATACAAATGAATCGTAAAAGCAGCCGTCAGGAAAAAAAAAGAGAAATGTGATGGGAGTTGGTTATATACAGAAGAAGGGACAGTCAAGTTAGTACGGACGAGCACCACCTTTCACAAATATTGGCGATCCAGAAGAGAACAGGATGGTGATGATGACACCGCCCTAGTAAACAGACATTTGCAGTGCCAGTGCCTTTCCCATTCTTTTCCATTCACTTCAATGCAACTTTTTCCTGACTAATGGCATTTTTCCTGTCTTTTTTTACCCCACATGGTTCGCCTTTGCTTACATAATGAGATAATACTGCGGATAGCAGCAGACAAGTCATCAAACAAACGCTACCTTGGACCTTGGGGATGGGACATATGGGTACTGGCTACCTACCCACAGAGAGTATATAGGTACGTCTTATTACTATTTCACTTCAGTGTAAGTAGTGTATGTATGTATACTCTTTACTATATGTAAAATTACGGAATTAATAATCTGCTTTGTACATCTCCGTACACAGAGGCAGTATAATTCAGTAAAGAAAGACTTAATTTGACTAAAAATGAAGACTATAAAAGAGGTTTGAGACGGTAAACTTACACACGAGATTCTCCGACTGATATTACATCCGATATATTATTTCTTACACCTATTATGCTCCAATATAGATGGACTGTTGCTGCTGCTGGCCCTTTCGGTTACAATATTTTCACCATAATGTCGCAACTATAAGGTTTTATTATTTGAGATAAAATATGTTATGGTGTTTATCATCTTTATTCAAGTTCTGCGGCAGCCATTAGCCAGCATATGTACCCATCAGACAATCCAAAAGAAGCCATTGAAAGGGAGGTGAGAAATGTAGAAAAGATAGATGCGAGTTTGTTGAGATTCTGCTGGGCTTTGGTGGTCAGACATAATGGGAAGGACAATGGAAGAAGTTCTTTTTGTAGGAAAAGTACCAATGCACTTTGCACTTGCTTTGTTAGCAGAGATAAATTGTCATGAACCCACGTTCAAGTTAATGTTCATCGAGAGAGTTATGAAGAGGGGTGCCAAAGGTGTGAATTTCCTACATGAGATTCTTACAGATAAAATATGAGATGGCTCTTCACGACACTCTAATGGTCTACCTTTAGCTCTAAAAGCTTTCCGTTCTTTCTTTTTACTTTTCTTGTCTTCGTCTCTCTTCCTCTCTACGGTTATTTTATGTTGCCTTCTGTTTGTTAGCTACGCCAGTTTACACCATCTTAAATTCACAAAATACAAGCATGCATTGTTGTTGTGTGGAGGTGGGAGCGATGCATAAGTTTGTAACTTACACTTAACAAACTAATGGTAACGAAAACTTGGCTTTTACTGATCTGACAATGAGTGGATACAATAAGTATTGGGTATTTTCAAAATACGTCACAATAAGAGTTGCATAGTAAAAGATAGACAGAAGCGATGTTAACAATAAGCTTATACACCAAACCACATGCAAGTGCAATCGCAACATGAATTGTAACAAGTTCTTTCACGAGCAAGAAAGATTGTATTTTTCAATAAGAGGGTAGGATGTTTTTAGTTTTTAGACTGATCTTGGAACAAATAAGTTCACACTCGTTGTTCCTGCTAAATGCATTTGTGTGTGTAAACGGGGCTACAAAAATGGCTAGTATTTGCATTACGCTTCGACCGGAAGAGCAAACCAATGGACCCGGTCTCTGCACGAAGAAACGAAGGGTGGCAATAATGTACACATGAGAAAGAATCAGCGTATTCACGAAAAAATTCTATTTTCCTTTACGATTTTTTTGTATAGGTATACTTACGTATTTAGTTTACAACACAGAAAGAACACAACATTTCACCTCCAAATACCATTTCGTCATAGCTTTTGATGGATCATAATATACAATTGTACAATATTTTATACACTACTATTAGAATGCTGAACTGTACTCTGTTTTTATGTGTACTACAAATAGTACAATAAGATAGACTTTATGTACAATAAAACTGCCATAAAAACTACAATAAAAGTTGAACCTATTGGTTTAATATTTAAGCACTATTATTTAATCTAAAAGAAGTGCAGCTCTACGATCCATATTGCTACAATGTTGGCAAGAATTAAAATAAGCCCTCTTACATCTAAAATGCTCTTGCTATCTCTTTTTGGCCATACCATAATACAAACTCCTAAATATCTTGGATAACTTTACTTTATAATAAAGCTGGCAGCTAGTATTCTTTGTTCGTTATGTGCTACCTAAGCAAACCCAGGATTGGTATTGTGTTGTGTTGTATGTATAATGTAGTAGTAGTGCTTTTACCCATTTATAGTACACACAGCATGTTTGCACAATAGATAACATATAAATTTTGTGTAATGCTGATTGTTCGAGTCTGAAGGAAGAATAAACTTTGATAGGCACGTAATTTAATCCCTGGCATACATGTACTGCGCTGTTCTTCATTGAGTTTCCCAATAGTTTGAAGAAGACCAAATTCAATCCACCAAACAGGCTCACGACTCCGAACCAAAATTCTTTATCCCATTCTCCTGTATATCTACAGTCTACAGTACATGGATCTGTTCAAATAGCATAGTTGCAGAAAATCATTGTAATACTCTTCCAGCTCTTCGTCTCACAATCAGTTCCATTTCTGTGTAAAAGCAGCAATGCATCAATCTGCTTTCCTTCCAGACGGATGAAATGGGAGAATGAATGGAGAATTGAATAGAGGGGAACGGAATAGAATCTGAGTTAGCCACTACGACAGGTACAGAATAGTAAACAGACAAGGAAAGTCCTTCTGTCACGTCGAGTCAAGAAGGGAATCCGATTTAATGCTTATAGGTATGCAACATGACCGTGGTGCTCCTCTCTGCTTAAATCCATTGTGTTTCCACCAACTTCCACTCTGTGGATAAAACTTTCCCACAATGCACCAGCAGCGCCCTATGTTCTACTGTACAATCTACCTCTACTATAAACTATCTATTCAGACATGATTTTCTATCATACAACTTTGCAGGAGTTTGTTCGATGATTGGGATCTCCATTCAGCTAGCGTTTGCAAATCCGTGTTCGTCTCTCTCTCTCTCTCTCTTTCTCGTGAATTGCTACACCATTGGGTGATAACTCACATCACATCAGAATCACAATGTTACCTATTGAATCTTTAAAGGCTTAAATTATAAATCGAACAACAGCAGGAATCCAAAAACCACCTCTTCTCAAATCCTCCTTTTGAATTTGATGACTTCATCTCACATTTCTATGCCAAAACTTCCATTTACATACCTTATGTATGTACACAATGGGGTTCAGCCAACAATCAGATCATTCATACGTAGTTCTAAATGCACACAAAGCCAGTGATATCTTTCGTTGTGAAAGTGATAATGAGGCTGCAAGGGACAGAACCATCATCCAATGTTTGCCATGCCAATTTTCAAGAGACGAGCCTCTTCCGGTGCTTAGCTCATTGTCCGTGCTTAGCCTAAGACTGTTTTGTTTTTACACTGTGTGTTCTGTACTTATGTGGCGTGTGTACTAAGGGATGCATAGTTGTCTACATAAATAATAGACTTGGCAGAGTATTGTAAGATAAAACTGGCGATTAAATCAAGACGAAACGGAAATCAACTCAACAATACGAAAGTAAAACCAACACACAAGAGAACATAAACATTTACTTGTCTAGAGACATTGAGACTGTGTACTGTACTGCGTGTGAGCTGCTAAAGGTGCATACAAGCCAACCAAGAACACCAACCCTATTATGTATTGCATCCGCACTCCGAGAAGGGCGTGCCAAAATTTACAGATACCTTAATTGCATTCAACCTTATACACTTTGGTCTCTGGTCTACTTTATGGAAACACAGAAACGAAGGGTTTCCCCACCACCACAGTTTTCTGTGTTTTTGTACGAATGCTCTCTCACCTTCATATTGGGGGACGCTGCTGGAAGGCTAAAAAGTCAGTCAGGCATTCGTCTCGACGTCGTAGATGTCAGTTAAAAAAGCCGGATACGTCTGATTACGAAAATGAGTAATTCTTTTTTCGCGTGACCAAACAAAATTAGGTAAAACATAAAATCCTGTATAGCTAATCAATGTTCTATTAAGTCCCAAAGTATGAAGGGTTGGGTTATTTAGTTGTTCTCCTTTCCACATTATTACATCAAGATTATATCAGGTTACATTTGCTGAAAAAACGAAAGGAGAAACAAAAAACATTCTGTGTGCATGTATGTACAAACTGTATCTGCTGCATAAGTACTATAAAAAAGTACCTGAAAACACCTACATATAGTCCCTTATTCACCAACTGCATCAAGAAAATGCAATATTATGATCTTAGAAAAATAAGTGAGAAATTACACAAGTTTTACAAGTAAATACAATGATAACAATTCTGGTTCAAAGCGTCTCCTGCACATACATAATCAAGAAGACCACCCAATAGCAAGTCTTAATATCTCTTGTATATATCTTTACTACAACCCCCTGAAGAGAAACGCAACCACATGGGCATAGGTGCTGACTTACAGCCTTCACAATGTTCTCAAAACATTTCAACGTTACTCTGAGCAGCCAAAAATCATGCTTCAAATTCATCTTGTCAATTAAATCTCGCATGCCCCCAAACTTACCAGGTGGCTCATCAGTATAATAACCACCTATTAAATGATAAAAATGTGAAATATCGATTCATCCATAATATTTGATTTTTAATGTTATATTAAAAATTGCCGCTATGAACGTTTATTATTTGTAACTAACTTCTAACTAATTGATGTTTGTCAGTTAGTGAGATGTTGATGGAATTTTGTGAGAATCTGGATACAACACCAAGAGACTTACACAGTTTACAGGAAGTTTGTACTTAATTTCACGGCTGACCTCTTCGTCGTCTCACGCTATGAACCATAATCGGGCTACGCTTTTGGATTTCGATGCTATTACGTAAAATTAGCCCTGAGAGAAATGCGTTTTTCTACCACAACTTGCTTCGTGTACAGCAACCAGAGAGAACACAATTTAAGACCTTTATGTACTATTTAAAAGGTACAGATTGCACGTAGCCAGGCTACATTAATTCTGATGACATGGAAAAGCTCTTTATATGCAATGCGTATACTGTCTATAAATACAATTTCCATCGGCTACAACGATCCTGAAGAGTATTATTATTACGCTTCTTTCGCTCCTAAATTCCTCTTCTTTCCATCCTCCCTTACAGATATATATATTTCGAAAGGGAAAGATGCTCTCAAAGTGATCTTTCCGCCCTTTTACAAAGGTGTTCGGAAAGTTATCAGGGTGAGAATCTAATATGCTCCGTACAGATAATAACAGACAGAGCTTGACCGTAGAAACATGATACCTTTCCATTACACTACTTTCATGTATTACCTTTCATTTGTATTTAACTTCAAAGTTTAAGCCCAAGCTTCAATGTTTTGCCTGAAGAAAGAGCCCCTCTTTACTATGAGTCTTTAGTAGGTGCCAGGCAGTGATATATTTAATAGATGAATATAAACCTATACTAGCGTATACATTACGTGGTCGTTCCGGTTATATGACGAATGCCTTGAATACAATGTATAAGAGAAAACAACATGAAAGCGGTTTTCCATGTAGTACCCAGGACCCACCTATGTTGCACTCACCATTGTAGCTAAATATTATTGCCTCTTCGACTGTGCATACAGGAGAGTGGAGAGAGACTTTAGTCCGCTGTTTAGAAGAACAGAGGAACACCAACAGTACAAGCAGCACTTCATATGTAGAAGTGGAACGGGTAGAGAGCTACGAGCCAACTGGCTGTGTAGCATACTAATAGTTCTGCTTTAAGATTTCTCTCTTCACTCATCGAGTGTATCTACATTTACGCAATAAGTGAACATTTTAAATCCTCCGTAAAGTATAAAGCATAAAGGCAAACCTCTTAGGTGAGCCGTAGAAAACATCAAACAACTAGCGGCCGCCCTTCCTTTGATCTCTCAAGCGTATCAGCACGAATGTGAAATGCGTCCATCGCGTGCCAAAATATCCATTCTAATCATAACAATAAATTGCCAACGTCTTTGAAGTATTACTTTGACTTGACTTCAGACTCTCTTCTCTCTCTCTCTCTCTCTCTCGTTCTCTCTGTACTCTGTTGTGCTACACTGCAATATTATACAGTATGAAGTTTACAATTCTACTGAGGAAATCTAAATCTAGCAAACAGGAACATAACATAACCATCAAGTTGCCTCATACTCTGAGAAGTTACTTTAATGCAATTCCAAACAGAGAAACAGAAACAAACACAAATAGATATTTAGTGCATACCTAAAATATTGACTGCGCACTTGACTCGTGCGCTAATGTCATTGCTAATGTATTTTACTTAGCTCTGTCTGCACCACTCTCTTATTGACTACCAAAAGGAATCTATATGCACGAGAGATACGCTTGCATAATGAAATAGTAAATTGGATATTTTCTTCCCTTGCCTTGTATAATTATAGACAAGTAGGTGCATACTAATGCAGAACTGCAGTGTAAATACACAGTGCGCTTACGTGTATAAGAGAGCTAGTGAAATAGGAATACTAAAGGAAAAGCACTCATTGAAATACACCAGCCAACTAATGTCTTCAGAATCCAATGTAGAAACTTTTATAGATTTTCCGATACGCAGAATGTGTACAATCCGAATTCCAATGCAAATCTGTATGAATCATATACATGCACCTAGCAGCAGAATTTGTTGTTTTTTACAGCCTTTATTCTGAATTGCCCGACTTTAATTGAAGAGGTTTGCTCTGATTACTCACCGTAAAACCCTGTGAAATACCGAATTAGTCATAAAATGGAAATTTATAACTGTGCTTGCAGTTAAAGAAAGTACTTTAGTCGTCAATTTGCGCAAACAAAGCAAACCGAACTGAATATAAATGTCGTAAACTTCTCCCACATCCACAACCATAAACTTTGCCAATTTTCAGTTCCAGCTAAGTTTCTTCAGTGAAATCTATCAGCGACCGCTAATAGCTAATATATATCCTCATATCTGTACTGCTTTGCATGATTCATTCAATGTCTCATCTTTTACAGTGCAGAGCGGCAGTTTCATTCGAGACTGACTTGACTTTTTCTATTTTCATAAAAACTGTTTTTACTACTAAGAGAACGGTGTTATGACGTCACTGGTTCGATTTATTCATTTTGTACCAGTGTACAAAAATTAATTACTTTACTTTCATCAAAGCAATTCACGTGATATAAGAAGCCACATTACGAAACTTTGCTGTTAGAAACTGTCGTTGTCTGGTGGTGAAAGTCAATGCAACCTTAGATAACAGTGTGCACAGCACAGCCAGAGTGTTTCATGCGAATGTCTTACCGCTATCACCATTAAGTACAAAGTATGGTTGGTCTACCATTAGAGATATGACGAAATGTATATAGACTGCCCGTATAGTAATTCTATAGGATGCCACATCGAGGACAAATTCGTCTTCAACCTTGGCCATTGGTAGGTGTGTTTAACAACGGGAACAGTTATACGGATTCCATTGCCGCAAATACAAGACTAAGGTGAAACTGTAAGGCTTTGACCTCCCCGAAATATATTTGTACATGGATCATGTTCAGAGTAAGTAGAGTAGAGAAGAGTTGAAAGACAAAGCTGTTGTCTACTACTAATATATCAAGTGAGCATATATTGTACAAGCAGTTCTATTGCAGAAGAAGCGCATTTCTCTGTGTTCCAGTGTGACGGCATAAAAATGAGCGTATTTTTTAAGGTGGTTTTAGTCGTGCAAAAACTGGTTGTCATCTCTCGCATGGGAGTTCTTTCATGTCTCTTTCAGTCGCACCGGCACGGAAGAGCACAAGCAAACGGCTTGACTTGACAAAAAGAGACCGAAACAATCCAAATCTGTCTGTTAGGACGAAGCCGCTCTAACTTTGCCTTTGATCTTCTCCGCTAGATTCAATTGGTCATACTCCTCCTACTCCTCGCTCGATTCTTTCCCTGAGATACATGCACCGTGGTATAGTAACTCTTCGAGAGAGAGAGAGAATATACGAGAAAGCACTACTAGAAACTACACAACAAAGTGCTAACATCTATACAAACTCCACTGTGTATATAATTATACGCTCATATAGGTGTATGTACGTGTAGTGTACACTACACATCCAATTCACTATCCTTATGGCTTTTGCAAAGACACAACACTATATCCAATATCCATATTATATATAATCGTGTGCACGGACACTTTTAGAGGCTCTTGAGGCGGCTACATACATTAGTACAACAAAACCGTTCGTGATTCCTTAATCTACGACTACACTTTATCCTCCTTTAAAACTCTGCCGCTGCTTTAACAAATCTCACGCAAGACGAAGTGACAAGAGACGACAGAACAGACAACAAGAGCCATTGCACACTGACATGGACATACATGCACAAGATTATCTTTCGTATCCTCCTTCCTTAAATCTAAGTCTTTGTTCGCAGCAGCGGTTCCTCTGTCTATGTGTGTGTCTCCGCTTTTATATGTGTCACAATGTTCTACTTCTACTGCTCACGATTATTGCGTCTTGTCTCAGATTCGCCTCGTTTCATTTGACGCACATAGAGAGATAGATAGAACTGGCAGTACACTAGTACATACTACTAATACCAATGCAGACAATAAATGAAAACCCACTATTTCCTCAGATTATCATCACCAGATTACATCAGGACTTCTCTACTGGGCATAGTGTGGGCTGTTTTTATATTTTCAGCAGCAGCTGCGTCTCATCAAACTGTCTTCAACAACGTTTTGCATTTCTTATTGTTAGTTACGTACTGTCATCAAACTACCCACTTCCTTCTTCTACTCAATCAGTGTCTGGCCAATGTAAGTTTCTGTCGTCGTTTTTTCCGACAGTGTGAGCTTCCATTAAACTTATTGTTAGCCGAGTGTCGCAGATCGCACAATTTTAGCGGAATGTAAGCACTCAAGGATTTACAAATATATACAGAGCATGAAAAACTGCATTAATTCAATGTGTTTATACACACTGCTCTGCTTAAAATAGTTATTGCGTTAATTTAATTTAATTACTCATTGACTCATTACGATTTGCAATTTATTTTAACTATTTAGAAATCACAGTAATACTGGCTTTAGCCAAAGTAGTAATGAATTTTTTTAAATTATCACAATTTAAAACATTTTGGGGCAACACGAGTTCTCAACACAAATACCATTACTAACTGTGAACTTTCTCATATATATTTTCGCACATGAGTTGCTAGTTAAGCGTTGTGGAGAAAGTTTACCAAGAGAAACCAAGCTAAAATAGAGTAGTCATGTGTAGGG
Source organism: Plutomurus gul (assembly GCA_019776185.1). NCBI lineage: Eukaryota > Metazoa > Arthropoda > Collembola > Entomobryomorpha > Tomoceridae > Plutomurus > Plutomurus gul. The sequence continues at coordinate 14,917 of JABASC010000806.1, read as the reverse complement.
TCATAGACGAGCGTTGTGCACACTTATTTAAATATTAATGCCACATGAATTATGATCTCCATTCATTTAGGTGCTTTATTAAAGACTAGGAGCTTCATAATTGTAACCTTTGTGTCGCGGATTGCATTGCATGTCTTACCACATAACAACCGGTCATGATTTCGTTTGCTTAAGCTTATTTAGGGTTACCAGCCGTTGTGCCTACGTGAGTTACACCTATTTCACATGAATCTGTTTGCGGTATAACTAATAGATGCCTAGGTAATACAATTTCATAGAGAGAGAGATTCGTGTGTGCAACATTCGCATATTTATTGTTTTCTGCAGTGGCGGTGCTGTTTTTAAAGCAATGGCAAGGAAATTTGCATATTTTCCATCTGCGAACGGTCTGGAAGCCGTACTGTATGATATTGATATAGGTCCCGCTCTGCCTTATTTACGCATAGACTCATGTCATGCATTTTAGCTACTTCATTATGCAATTTTAACATAGGGGGATTCTCGTGTAGGCATATTCTATTATTTTGATAAGAATGTATGTGCCCTTAAGTTTCATGCAAAAATAGGATTTCTGGTCTCGCCTGTCAGGCGGCTATTGCGTTCACACACAAAGTCTAAAAAGCAGTTTGAGAGCGAGTTGGATTCTGAAAAACGTCCTTTTGGCATTACGTAATTAAAGAACACACTCTCCGAGGAAACACCAGGCGATAATTTATATACATCTCTACAAACTACAACACGGGGTAGATTTCAATTCAATGTACGTTCCATGTTCACGTTTACAATTAACTGCGCTGCTGCTGCTGAGACTGCTGGAACACGAACGTGTTCTATTCTCACAGAGAAACGAAAGTGTGACCTCAGGAAAAGTGTGCGTGTGTACGACAAATTTTTTTTGTGAACATCGCCTTACCAGTTTCGGTCAACACTTTGACTAACTAACAATAAGAATGCAAATCGGGAGCTCCCTGTGCGTGGCTTCAACAGTAAAAGTGAGAGAAACGCTTAGCCAGTCTACGGAAAAAGCAACCTTAAACATTCTACGATATGTTTCCCGCTCATACCGTGGCGAAAGGAAAACACTATGCAATGCAATCTATTTCTGTATAATATTTAGATAGCAGCTAATTTAATAAAAGAAAGTAAACTTACGTTCCCCTCAAGCTTCGAGTACTTTCGAAGCCTGAGTCGGCGACCGAAGAATGATATGGACCGAATTTTGATGATTCTTAGTCGTCAAATTGGAAGATATTCTGTTTGCTTGAGTGGAGAGTGAGAGTCAGCACCAATTGAGAAAATCTTTCTTGTGCCAGATAGAATGGAGTGTCGCGTACAGCCCGGTTGAGATATCCTCGTCGACTGTGCAGAATCTGTTTGAAGCTGCTACTTTTCCCCGCATCCACTCTTTTACTGTCATCGACGCAAACTCGACCGCTTTTACGTTATCCCTTTTTGCCACACAGTTTACACAGGAAGGAATAGAGAGGAGTCTTCTCCGTTCCACCAAAATGTTTGTACATCACTTCTCAAAACACTTATTATTCATGTTTTTTGCTCTATTGGACCCACTCTTTGGAGAGATATTGTATGTGTGCGTGCAATTATACAATAATTAAAGTTGTGACTTCAATTGACACAAATTGATAAGTACATGAAGACATGCAATGTTTAACAGTTACATATGTACAGAGAAAGTATCATTACAATTCTGTAATAAAGTATTCAGAAAGAAAGTCATGCCTGGTCTACAGGAATAATTAAAGTAGCTTTTCAAAAACAACAAATCCTAGGTCTGAGGTTTCGAGTGCAAAACCACACCTAGGAATATCTGTAGGTATATATGAAAATTGAAAATATTGAACCAATATTTTTACAAATAATGGAAATGTTCTTACTGAAGATTCAATAAATGTATGACATGGATATTATAAGTCTTTTTTATGTACATATTCAAAATATTCTCCTCTAACTGTTGTGTGTTGACGTACTACAAGAGAACTTTCACCTGCAGCAAAGAAGCTGTTATTGCATGCAGGTAATACTGAATATTTTAATGTTAGAGTATGTATACACTTCTTGATTCACAAGTCTAATTTTTTGTTCTGAATTTTCCCATAAAACTCTTTGTAGTCACGACAGAGTTTATCTATAGTATTGTTTACAGTATTGTAATAGTCACGGACGACCTAGTTACCATAGTGATGGTGTAATGTACCACAATAACTCAGGGTTCACTTTTCTGATTCTGACAATACTTTATCAATTTTAACTATAGATAACTTTGTCGTGAAATCAGGGTCTTACAAGGCTTTATTAATCAATCGCAATTATCATTATTAGTACATCACATAAGGTGCATGATTAGTACATGTATAAAGTGTGATGTACATACAATGCAAATTTTCAGAAATGCTTGATTTTCAAAAATACTTCCCCCGATAAGTCTTACTTTCATTTTCTAACAATTCAGACATAAAATACGGAAATAGATAATAATTTCTTGTAAAATAATGCAGTGAATCCAGTAAAATCCCGTGTGGATTGTGTACGATATGTTGTCGTCATCGTCATTGGTATATGGTATATCAATTATCATCTTACTGGTGCAACTTACTTGTAACATTATAACATTCACAGATTAACTTCTTTCAAACATCTTTTACATACCTCTATCTGAACTTGATAGTACAGTACACATACTACTTTGTATTACTTGCTTCGTAATTGTGACCCTACTAAAGCCAAAATATACATATCAATTTCGCTACTATGATGAAACTCTTTCATGTGCTTTGTCGTGAAACAAACCACCGAAACAAAAAAATTAATGTAATCAGAAATTGGTAAGAGTTACGACCAAAGGTTATGATTTTTAGTGTGTCCTGTAAACAATGGAAAATTGCTTGTGGGAAATTGAAAGCAGTTTGTAATCATATACAATACACACATAAATTTCCTACAAGCCGTTTTCATCACAAGCCATATTAAATTAAAATACAAGCCGGTTTCCAATGTTTACGAGTCGTTTTATAACCAAGTGGGTCATTTCTGTTTACATCATGTTGACAATACACCTTATGCATATATCCTCTCAGCTTGTAGCAGAGTATCCAATTAACTACAGAATATTTGGACTACACCGAAGTGAACACTCAGCTCACCTCACCGGGACATGTATCTCTGTCACTCCCCAACTGCAAAACATGTAACATAACTTTCACCGTCTACATATTTTCTGCAATGAGAAATTAAGTCTATATAAAGATCAATAATACTACACACGTGTTTCATTATTAGCTGTAATTGATGAGATCAAATAATTGGAGAAACTATTGTTGAAGAATTACAAAAATACCTTTGAAATCAGGGGAAATTGTGTGACAAAAGCTACCTGTGATCTCCTTCTCAGTAAAACTTTCTATATACACTTACCCTAGCCTCACCTACCGGTGCTGGTGTATTTGGGCTACCACAGTAAGTTCCTCCCCAGCAGGACAGAAACACTAAAAATTGATCTGATATAAAGATGACTGTATGAAAAGCAATCCCATGCAACATATAGGCGTCCTTAGTGGAGTGGCCTTTATACGATATGAGTAACGCTTAGCATTGAGTGACGCAAAGAACAAAGCAGAAAAGTAATATGCACAAATAGAATGAAATAGGTGCATGTATATTGTTCAGGGGAGGAATCGGCTCGAAGCCCGTAGAACTAGTCTGTAATTTAGCGAACGCATGATGACGGCTTGAGCACAAAGATAAAGTCGTCCCATTTTGATCTGGATCAAAAACTTCAAAAGGGTTACATGCATACATGTACGAGTGAGTAGGAATTGAAGTGAGTGCAAGAATAAAAGGAACTCATAAAGGGCCACGCTACGTTGCTTTAGATATGCATATATGCAGTATGAGCATACAATAGAAGTAGTAAGAGTCTCTCAGCTCGACTCTTCAGTCTCTCTCTCTCTCTCTCCACGTATGTAGATTGCTTATCCATGCTCCAGCGTTCATGTAGACAGACAGATACGATACATAATATTATATAAGCTCCTACCATTGCTGCTGCTGCTGAAGAAAATAGAAAGAGCTAGTTGAGTGAGAAAATGCTATGGTGCTACAAGAGGTCGGCTACTCTTTGAAATCGAGAGTGTGCGGCTCATGCGAAGATTATTTTTGCACCCAGGATCAAACGCGGCTCAATGCAAATTGATCTTGCGTTAAATAGCCTTCGCCTTTAGTATTTACCTCCAATACTATGTTATATAAGACGACACGCTTACACATACAACATACTATTACCATATAAAATACTGCTGCGCTCTGATCATCAGATACTCATCCACATACATATCCACACTTATCCACACGTATTCTTTAAAGCTGCCAACTCAAATACAATTCTAAAACCTCATACAGGTATTTATTCCATGTGTGTACGTGTATGCTACTGCGTGCTACACTTTACGGATCTGTTTCATCTTCATTCCACCCTACCCTCTCTATATATTATCTCTCTCTCGCTAAACTTTCTCTCCGTTATGCCATGTAATTTAAATGTATGTATAAGCTTATCCTTTATACTTACTATTTATGCATAGTCCTATTCTTCTAATTAACCAAGTGATGTCTAATGAAATTGAGCTTGGAATTATGGAATTGCAGCTTGGAATGTAATTTGATTAGTAGGAGTCACGAGAATTTGAATTCCAGTCCTCTACTCACCAGGCCTTTTGATTTCTTGCAGTTAATTGATCCAACACTTGGAAACATGATAATATTTACACACGTATGTATGAATGTTCCGAGAAAAGCTCGGGTCTCTTCACAGACTCATCAAGATGAAGCTTTCATGTTTTGGCACTATGGGCGATCATGAGTATGAATTAATTTAGTAATTATTTATTTGTGCGTGGTAACTTTCTACTGATACTATATTATATGCCTTACGAAATCTTTCATTCCCACTTTCTTCTTTCATAGAGAGACTGAAGGGGATGGATTTAAATATTCTAATATTCATAAATCACCAATTCAAAAGTACTTTTTTGCAAGTAACTCGAAATGAGGGGCTCAAGAATACATTAATGAAATTCAAGTTGGTTAGAGCTGAAGTTGTATTCAAATGTAGCCCCAGACTATATATTATGTCATTAAAATTTATTTTTTCTGTAGCATAGTGTTCGTTTTGTGTATATAGTATATAGAGAGCAGCTCTAGCTGATTAAGTGGTATCAAGTTTGTGTCTTATATGGGAAAAACAAAAAAGTGTCAGCTTACGATTTGACTGTGCGACATAATGCTAATGGTGAAATGAATAGAAGGTATTTTCTTTTGACAACTCTTGAATAAGATCCTGAAAAAAGTCGACGGGGCTGTTAATGAAAAAAATCAGCATAATGAAAGAAACCTAAGATTAGTATGTACATTTCTACTTTTTAACATTTAATCACTTGACGTTTCTCGAGAAGCTCAACGTGACATGTTCACACAGGTTAGCATTTCGAAATAACGAAACTTTTAGAAGTACATGTAAGGATCAAGGCCTAAAATCTGGATCTTCATTTGCTACTAAACTTTCCCCTACATCTTGTCACTCCCTTGAGGAATTCTGCTCGTTGTCTTTCGTCAGAATTAAAAAGAAACGTGTATTCAATCCCCAGCTCTTATTACAAATTAAAACACGACACTAACCGTTGTTGCTGGATTTCACATACCTTAGGCCATTCAAACTGAGAAACAGTGTTGTACAATATTAATTTATGAATGCTAAATACGGATCCATTGTATGAGAAGATGAACAAATAAAAAGGAGCTTACGTACATTCCTAGAGGGCTAATTTTCCTCTTATTAAATAGACATCTTCATTAGTGCTCGTAAGATTTCGCAATGTGTTATTAAGTTTTAATGAAATTTTTTAGATACGCACAACCTGTTCATCAGATATGTATTTAGATCAGTCTTCAATAATAAAGCATCACTGTATAACCAAATTAACACTGACACAATTCTCTGTAATATTGCATACAAAGATGTTCTTAGTTAGTGGTCCTAGTCCTAGCCATGACTCCAGAGCACACAGAGAAGTTTTTATTTTCCAGTGAATAAAATCTTTAGACGACGCTGTTTTTTTAAATTTCACTCAGTCTTTCCCATTTCCAATTTCCACTCAGCATGTACAGTCAACTTCAAATTACCAACAGAGGCAAGGGAACTTTTGGAAAACTTTTTGCATCATTTCGAAAAGAAGTGAAATGAAACTTTGCAAAATAAATGCGAAACTTGGACTTTTAAGAGTCGCTTATACATTTGGAATTATTTTTGCCATTGCATGATATAGAGACACAAACAAGACGCCAGTTTGGCTCAAATGGGGACAACTTCAATAAAAGCAACATAAAACTGACGCATATCAACAGCGAAGGAAAGTAAGTAAGTACGAAGCAATACTGGCAGAGAAATCCTTTCCTCGGAAACTAGTGAGTGCAATAGTAGTAAAAAGATTCAGTCCTCATTTCAGCCTTGGTTTGCTTAAATTGTATCACTTGACTGAATAAGGAAACATCCACAGGATCCGCATGTACACAAACTAACTAAAGTAAAAACGAAACATAAATCAGTGCATAACTATTAATGTAATTTGGTGGACTCTTTCTAATTCCAACTTCTTCAAAGGCTCAGTTCGGGCATCAGTTCCTTTTATCTAGAAGCGCTCAGATTTGCAAAAGTAACTAAGTAAGTAATGTTACAGCTGAGAAGCCTTCTGGGTAAATCTTTCCTGATATTTCCCGCTATTTCTACATCTTGTTAACTACCAGTATCCTATAAACTCCGTTTTATTTAGACATACAATTTTCCTGGCACAAAACTGCCATGAAATTAATGAAAGCATAGGAATCCCTTCAAAGGCCCACATTTTCTGAAGTTTGAATTTGTAAATGTGAGGTACATAGTAAACATTATTTCCCCTTCACAAAGTGTAGCCCACGCGCATCAATCTACATATACATCATTTTTGTCAACTTCTCTCTCTCTCTCTCACTACACACAAATACAAGAACGTCTCATCTGCAAATTCCAAAGAGATAGCTCCTACACATCTTACTTATCTGCGAAATGAAATTCAAACTTCTCTTTGCTTAATGTTAGCGGAGCAATGCAACGAATAGTTATACCTCATCAGGACAGATACACTCATTTATCGGAGTCTCGGTAGGGCTCATCTTAGGTATCATCGGGCAGCCCTGTAGGCACTGCACTGTATTCGGAAAGCAAACATGTATATCGTGGGACAATCACGACTAACTTTGTTTATGTGTCAATCCTGCTCCCAATCCTTTTGAAAGCAATCTAATAGCAGACGTATGTATGTTAAGATATGTCGTCGGCGAACAGTCAGGGATGCATACCTACATAATAAGGTTTCACTCTGCATACATACGGGAAATGATGAAAAGAGTCTTTATGGATGAACCTAATGAATGATAAGACAACATAATAAAAATGTTCATAGACCTCTTTACATCATAGGACGGCAGGATGGGGACGGAGATAACATAAATGTAGTACTTATTAGTACCAGCCTAATGAAACGTTGACGCTAAATGTGCCTTCATTTGGTCTCATTGCCTGTTGCAGCACATATATGTACTACTCTACACTATGTACTGTCACACACAGCTGAATCATAGGAAATTTAATATTAGGAATCCTTCAGATATCTGAAAACAGATTTTTCTAAGGGTTATACATGAGCAAATTGCATTTAACTGATTCGCTTCAATAAGATGAGCTGTTTCCTAATAATATTTACAATTTTGGTCTATTTTACATTTAAAAGTATCATTTTGAATTTTGAATACGGCGACCAAATTTCTTCCAGTTGACATCTCTTTAAAATGTCAAAGTAATTAGGAATTGTTAGAGATACCAAACAAATTAAATTAAAATATATTCAATGCCACATTATCTTTTTCAGATGAATCCTCTTATACATAAAAAAACAACTGCATCGCATACAAGGAAAGGAACATTCATTTGCATATTATTTAATATAAATATTTTGAATAATGGCAAATAAATTTGACTGGGAAACTCTAAAGAAAGTTTAAATTCATTAGATTAGTAAGCAATTTCGAACTCTAGTTACGTACGTATTTACTGCTATGCAAAAGCAAAATCCCTCAGTCTTTTTAAGTCTTCCACGACAGCTTCAAAGGACTGCGTTATCTACAAGTTTGTTTCCTATGTAAGGAATGCATGTATTTATATCGCATGTATGCAACTTGTGTGTACTGTGGTGTGCTTCATGTATGTCTGATGGTTCAACAGATCAAAGGACTTTGACAAGTAAAAGCACACATACACACACAAGATGCAGATATAGAAAACTGTGGTCCTAATTACATCCAACTTGATTTAACTATGTGTTCGGTACTATAAATGACATGGTGCATGATGACGTGAACCTTTATCTCTTCTAATACTACGTACCCATCTATTTCTCCCTCACATCTTTTGATGCTCACAGCTTAGATATATCAAAAGGATTCTCTCTTTCGTGCATGACTGCCAATTTACCTTAATAGCGAATGATCATCATAAGCTTTCACTGCGCAATATCATGTGTTTCCAGAAAAGCTCCATATAGCACTTAAAATAACCATAAGACACCCACTACAGAAAATCGGGACTCGCCAACCTACATACATGTAGAGTTTTCACCTTGTCTGGCATCTGACGACATAAAATGATCATGAATAATAATAACCAAAGAAAAGGGCAACAATTCATATTACTAGTTCTTAAAAATCTGCACGACAAACATCTGAAGAAATTATTTATAATAACTAATAGGCAACTGTATAGAAAAATTTCAAGGTTTTGTACAAGTAAAAGGAAAGAAAGCTTCTGCGCTAAATTCTGCTATTTAGCAAGACTTTGACAAAAATTGTGATTATATGATTTGGTACATATATTTTACTTCTAATGGCTGAGTGATCCAACATTTCCTTTAATTTTAACGTCTATGTACATGTTCTTTGTCCTTTACGTAAACTTTTCTAGAGATTGTAAGAGAGAAAGTCGAAATTAGCTGATACACAGAATACCTTGAAGTGATTGTGACTATGTACGTAGGTATCTGAATAAAAAGCAAATTGAAATTAAATAGTAGTGAAATACTTACTTTGAATGTAGAAAAAGAAAGATCTGAAGTAGACGTGTGCCCATCGGGTGCCAAGTCAAAGCCAAAGAAAAAGGCGGCCAACAGGAGAAAGTAAAAGTCTACAGTGCTGGGCACCTAACTTCCCATCTAATAAGTGCATTGTTTTGCTTTCTACAAACTCGGGAACTTTTGAAAGTTAAATAATCTCGATTAGTTATACTTGGTTAAAAAAATACTTAGCAAGTATTACAAATTCACCCTCATCTCAAAATTCAAATTAAATTTGTGAGATTCGATTCTGCCGCTGATAAGTAAAGATTTAGAAATAATGATGGTAGGAACCAAACGGCTCTTCAGTTGAAAGTTAGGAATGGTTTATATATAATAGATTAATTTTTACCCATTTAAAATTAAAAATAATTTAAAACCTCTCATTAACACTTAATCTTAGGAGTCGATAGCTTTATAAAATCCAATTGGAACATTGGAAACCAAACTTAAATTAAAGTAAAACTCAAACTTCATCTCAATGCAATTGAAACTCACAAGTTTTTACTACAAACCTTGACGTTTATTAGCTGTGAAGACCACTTACCACGACTACAAGTAAATTATAAAATTCACCATTAGTTAAAGCACATTGGTGTCACAATTGTCAATGAAATGAAATACTAATGATGGAAAAACTTTATCTGGTGTCATGAGTTGAACTTAAAGTGAATTTAAGTGTCCACCTATGGTGTTCATCAGAATCACAGACCAGCAGCATAAGCATAGGAGACTTTTACCAAAGATGAATTGTCAAAGAGGAAGTTGCGAATGCAGTGTGTAATAGAGAAAAAGGAATGCCGCTTCGAATGGGCCGACGTAGCAATTTATAGTTGCATTGCTTTCCTTCAACTTCAACTATCAATATCATTTTCTAAACCTGGCGAGGACCATTTTCTTTCATCAAGTCATCAAAGGTTTTTTTTCCAAAGAAAGACAGCAAAACATCAGAGAGAAAAAGGCGAAGTATAACTACGACCGGAAAAGAGTAGAGACAGTGATGTTAACATGTAGAGGAAAGATCAAAGCCTCTTGTCAAGACATGAAAGGCTTTTGATCAATGCTTTCTCATTAATAATGTCCTGTGTTCACAACAGCATTACAATGATAAGTACCACCACAGAGGGTTTCCTTCTTTAGACGAGAGGACTCAACCGACCCGCTCCTTCCTCTCTTTACCATCAGTCACTACAGCTTTGTCCTTTGACTTTGTCGTCTATCTATTTATCGTGTCTGTCTACCATTCTATATTTTCACCCACTTTGAAACTAAACGTACACAACTTACTCTGTCGGCTTTCCACTCTCTCCAAGGCCTACACACATGTGTCTCTTCCGTCTCTCTACGTGGATCCGTTATTTTATACGGTTACGTTTCAGAATCATGAGTTGTCATGCCTTATTGCTATTAACTACTATATACCACACAGCTATGTTTTTTCTGTACACACTTGCATTAACCTTTCACTCATCACAGCATACTTTCACTTATCGTTTTTTAAAACTCCATCCCTTATCCTGAGCACAGCTTCCAGCAGTACATTAACTAAAAAACAACTACAAAAAGTCCGGCTGAGTACTAAGCGACGGTAACTAGACTTTTTCAACCGCAATGTACTAAATATCATCACGTCGACTAAGTTCCCCCTCTTATACCCAATTTCCTATATCCTCCTCATATTGTAAGTAATATTATATAACCCTAACAGAGCATTGTATAATAGTGAAAGATAGAAAGCAGCAACTTTGTTTACAACGATTGAGCCAGATAAAGTCCAGTTGTATTAAAGTTGTTGGTGTTAACAGTAGTCGGTGGCATTCACGCAAACGGTGGCTCGTTACCACCTACATACTATATACCGGACTATATGTAGTCAGTTTATAGCTACAGGAGGGAAAGTTTGACTTTTAACAAGTAACTCGAACAAACTACAAAGCAACTCTTCTAAAGATGCGACTCAGTGAACCGAATATACCATCATTGATATGTAATATGTACCGGCCTTTGTATCCAAGGCCCGCATCCCTCGATTACAATATTACCATTTACCACACCAATGACCTCTTCTCTAATCTCTCCGCAGCTTTATTACATGATCAAAGTCGTATTCGTCTGACGATCAAAGAGAACAAAGGATTGCCCGACGATACACTTACCAAACATGTACCACTACTACATGCCGAGGTCCTTTCAACTCAACTCGAGCTAACCATACCATCCCCCCTCTAATACTTGCACGTAAACACGACGAGACATTTATTCGTTCGACTACTGCTGTAGTTTAGTGTACCCCTTCATTGCTCAATTGCTCTACTTCATTCTCAGTGCGGGTAGCTTTCAGAAATTGTATTAAAGAACACACAATATGGTAAACACAAAATTGCATTTCGTTTATCATCAAAACCAAGTGTACTACATACAGCAGTGTAAGCTGCAAACAAAGAGATTTGTGCCTACCGTGGCGAAAATTACTCTGCTAGAGAAAAGACAGTTGGAGAAATTGTGTGCAGTTGAGGGAATGGTATAAGTTTGCGATTCGACAAGTCTGGGAAAAGTTCTAGTCACTCACTCAACAACGTGTCTACTACTGCTGTGTAGATCTAACCACTGATTCCACTTTGGCACCTCCTACTTCTCTGCAAACTACAACAAAGTTTCTGCCTAATCCGCTTCTACTTAATTTTGATGAACAAAATGGTTTAGCCCTGCATTGTTTTATCTGAATGAACTTTATCGTTATATTCGTTTTAACCCAATCGTTAATTTGTTCACTAGTTCAATTAAATTTATAAAAGAAAGCATTAATTAAAACCTTGCTTGATTCATGATTTTGCACAATTATGAATTACGTACTCAAATATAGGTATGTTAGTACTTTAAATTTGCAGGTGGTAGACACTGCATTGTTGACAAGGAAATTGAATAGTTAGCAAGCTACCAGCCAAAGTACCTGGAAGTATTGAACTGTAGTACATGATGGTATGACCAAGTTATTCTCAGGGCTTCAATTATCTTTATTGCAAATGTATGATTTTGGATTTGTGCTGGATATTCTATGGCAAAATCTCACCCGTAAGTCGAGCGAGACCGCCATCAAATCTTGGTCTATTATTATTACAAACAACAACATAAATATTTCCGAAGATGGTCTAACCAGTGGTTAATTAAAGGAGAAATAGTGGTAGTCATTGAATTCGAGAAAACACACGTAATATTACTTTTATTGTTATGAAACGCAGTGATGTACAAACAAATCCATTAATTATCTAATGGAGTAGAAATAGAGATTGTTTTCTTAATCTTCGCAAGCAAAATACTCACCACATCTTCAGAGTCCATCTTATCTAGACTTTAATTTAGAAAAATGTAGGAAACATGTAAGATTTGTTTGGTGACATCGTAGCAAATCCTCACGAAGAGTATTACAACTTTTACTCCAGAGACTATCATTTTGAGACTCTCATGGGTGGAATTAAAGTAATTGGAAGCTAGAATACGCCTCGTAGTAATAGGAACTGTAATTAAATCAACAGGACAAAATAAAGATTCTTCAAGAAGGGCAAATAAGTAGAAGGGAGAGAAGATTCACTTGTGAGACATGACACTACTTTCTATTTAATGAAAAAAAGGATGAAACATAAACCTACCACAGCATCGAGATTTTTCTGATTGTGAGTAGTCAGAAGTGAAAAAACACACACTAAACCCTATTTTGTATCTCTTAATTTGTTTTTGTATTGGATGGTGGATAATTAGCCATTGATAGTAATGGAAAACTTTTATCCACTAAAAGGAGTTATTAATTACTTGCCAAATTTTAACTTTAACATTTGTAGTGTCATATCTTGAGTGTTCGTTCATCAGAATTTTTTTTTGACTATTTTTACAAGTGACACTAGCTGTGAGGAACAACATGATTGCAATAGCACTTTTCATTTATTTTTAATGTAACTTGGCATTTACCATACGGTACGAAGTAAACTTTCATTTCATCCATTCCTAATGTGAACACAAGGTGCTTTTGAATGAAAGCCACTGTAAATTCACCGTTTGAAGTTTTCACTGGTACGATTGCCAACTCTGACGTGAGTAATACGATGTGAATAGGTACATATTTTTTTATTCGAAGATACCAAGTCACTAGTTATTTGCAAGGGAAAATACATCGCTGACGAGCACTTACCTACACAGCTCTACCTTAGCTACACAAATATCTGCACACAATGTGTACTTGTAGTCCGTACGTGCATCGTTATCACAAATGTATTCAAAAGTGTACGTATGAAATGTATGTCTATATAAATGCTGTAGAGAGATCAAAGGGAAGATCAAGAGAAATGCGAGACAAAAAAGGATTTTCAATTAAATATTTGATCCTCTATAATCTCCATGAAAAAATTTCCACTGACTAGATTTTCATCGGCCTCTCGCTCTCTTCTCCTTCAAAGCTTTGGCAAATGTGACTCTGATCTGTCGGTTCAGCTTCAAAGGCTAAAAACGGAAAAAAGAAGTATTGTTTTATGTGTTGTTGTGTGTGTGTGCATGTGTTCTTTCAAAAGAATCCACGAACAACAAAGTGGAAAACTGAACTGTGCATGCACGATGTACGGTACACGGTACACGCAACGGTACAGACTTAAAACTACAACTAACAATAAATCCAACTACACACCTAATACTCGTACATACATACTATTACATACATACATAGTACAGCTTTCAGAGCGTGCATAACTTTCCATTAAATCAATACAGGAGCGTAGGACAGCGGAAAAGGGCCCTTTCTCTTTCCCTTCTGGTTCCACCACCACAACTACTGGTCCATTTACAAAGTGGACTGGAAAACAACGCGTAGTTTCGCTAGTCTTTAAGCCACGCACCTTGCAAAACAAAGCTTGCACACCTGGAGATGATAATCCGACCTACTCGGCGTGTTGTCGGCGGCGACATCAAAGAGAACGACCTAAATTCAATCCCTCCCCCCAATAATGCAATGATCACTCTCAATGTTTCAACAACAGCAACGTTTTCCACAAATATTACAATCTTTACATGGTGGCTGTCTGCATGACGGCAAAAAAAAACCTGTAACAAGGAATGGGAAGCGGTGAAATTATGTCTACCAACAATATATTACAAACAGAAGGAAGAATCCGCTCTAAGCTCCTGCTACCACATAAATAAGTACTACTGAAACAGATGTTTCGAAGAAAAGTAACACTTCAGAGATCTTTTTATCTATTTGTAAATCTGTGTTTGTTGTATAACTAATAAGTAAGTTTATTATGCCATGAGCTGAGCAGATTATATATATGTTACACACACACACACACAGACACACCGACAACTAAATGGAAACAAATGTGGCCATGATCTATGGGAAGTCTTGGAATGATGAATGTATTTACCTATTTATATAGGTAATACATTTCCCATGTGTATTTGGATGCTGCATCCTCATTGAATATTTATGTATACTTTGCAAAATTATTTAAGATTGCAGAAATATAAGTAAGAAATGTTATCCGATGGTCTGACATGTACTTATATACAATTCACTGGCTCTATAAATGTCAGTTGTTTTTATATGAAGGTCTTGTTGTTTTGAATATAAAATAAGTCACCTACTATAAAGGCTGTGCTGTGAGACCACATAAGTACACTGGAATACGACACATTTAATGAACGACACATTTCATGAATCG
>JABASC010000805.1:0-31495 GCA_019776185.1 Plutomurus gul | reverse complement strand
CCCAAAAAACCCAAAAAACCCTAATAAACCCATGGGTCGGGGTTTATTGTTAAAAAACCCGGGTTTTTTCCATCCCTGCCATCTAGTAACACGCTAAAGACATTTTTTCAAATGTTAAAACACTTGTCGTATTCAGAAAGAAGAAATTAAGACGTCCAGGCGTTCCTTATTTACCATTATACATACATTAATAATAATGGCAATAATGGTGTTGAAGGGATCAATGTTTTAAAAACCCAGACAATTGCATTGTCAAGTAAAAGTTAATGCACAATTAGTTTCTCGTGAAACTACGATTAAGGTAAAAATCGTAATTGACTTTTAAAACTGTCAGATAAATCTTATCGAACAGTTTAATCATTTGTTTGCGTTTAAATAATTTTTGCATGCCTGGGGAAATTGCACTTTCTGTTAGAGTATTTGGCTGTAGGAGAAATATTTCAAAATGGAAGTAAGTACGTACGTATATGTAAATGTACAGCATCAGATCTGAGTCAGTCCCGCAGCACAATTTATGCAAGTAAAAAGTAATTGAAGACTGGAGCCCTTACATTCATTTAATTGTGTGTAAGCACTTACGTAAGTGTATTTTGCACGTGTCAAACTGGATACAAGTTATAAATGCTAGCGAGAGATGGATGTGCACATCTGACAGTGACAATAGCTATCAAAATCTGGCAGTTCTTTCTGCTCTTACATCACCATGAAAAGGATAATGCCTATTGGCTGATGCGAAGACTATAAATGCATGTGTCAAAGAAGACGCTTTATATTCTCTTGTTGAATGTTATCTCTTATCTGGACATGCAATGTATGAGACAAGAGAAAGCAGAGAATCACTATCAAACAAAATCAGAATCTGTATTGCACGACTTGACATGACTGCTATTCTCTTCACTATATATTTCCCATTTCGCCTTCCAACATATATATTATATGTATATACTATTATTTTAACACATAGTACTACTTATACTAAACTCTATAAGAGTAACGTTATGTATAAAAAGACAAGTACAATAACTTTATACTTGCAGCCTGCAACGTTTGTAATGAAACGTTCATATTGATATTAATATGTACTTTGTGTATATTTGATCCGTTGCTCACATTATCATTACGTAAGCGGTTACACATTTTCCAACAAGGTAGCCACATTCAGCAAGAGGCAGAAGGTACGTCGAGACGGAAACGGTGAGCAACTAGGTTCGCTGTCATAAGTCAGATAAGTCACATCAGTTACAAGTACATTGTAATTGACTTATGGTAACAATGAGTCAGATTCACAACAATGAGACACTACAAGCATCAAACCGGCTACCAGATATCAAATAATATTTTATGCTCACTGCCATTGTTATTGTTGTATCATTGTGATTGTTGTGTAGCTCTCCAAATGTTATATTTTGCCATATTATTTCTATTACACTCTGCGTGCAAAGGCTTACAATGTACAGGTGCCATTACAGTAACCAGCTACCCGTGTTTGAATATGTCATTTGCTCTGCTCTATCATTCGATGAATGATATGCAGACATATTCGGAAGCCTTCATTGTGCAATCCACCATTCTGTTTAATGCACGATCTCATTGTCATCTTGCTACTGAATTCTTAGCCTTTTATGACACAACAGCGTTCAATGGCTTTCTCATGGAATGACGGACAGATCAACATCCATGGACAAGGAGCAACTATTTGCTTCATATATCTAACAAGTATAGGGGTGCATATGGATTTAATTGGTAATTAAATTGAATAGTTTCTGCAAAATGAATTTTCCCATGACTTTCCTTTATTATTTTAAATACACACGACATTCATTCATTAATAAAGTACACTGTGACTTGACGTAATCAGCGCTTAATGTGGTTGGTGTGAAAGAATGTCCCATTACTTTTCAGTTGCAATTTCCATTGATTATTTGACACTAACGGTGCCATGTACACGGTTTGCTGTATCACATAGATCGCTAATTAATGATATTATGGTATTAATTGACGTTTTTTCCTGCAGGGGTTGACACATACAGGGTCATGCGTCGATATCAGTCTGTAGATATAGACTTTTAACTACTCAAAGCTAAACATTGTTTGAATCAGGTATTTAAATTGGGAAAATGTAAATGACCATAGAATGTAGTGAATTATTATAGTGGGCACAATTAGGAGCTGAAGGACTTTTAGTGAGCGAGTAGAGCACTACTATTTATTTACTACAGGTCATAATCACTTGCAAATGGATTGCTATCATTTACTGTGCAATATATCTTGAAACAGTTGCGGATGTTGAGACGGTGTTTTTACTGATGGCTATACTACTTATGAATACGTAGAGACGGTATACAAGTGCTCTATCTAAACAGGGTGATCAGTCAGCAAGCATGATTATACTTTGACTACATGAGACACAATGAGAAACTGTAGAAAAAGAATACACACACATAATATATTAGAAGATAGATTGGAGAGCAATGTACCTACTTAAGATATTGTAGCATAATGTATAATATTACGTAGCGACTCCAGCTGGGCCGAGCTTGACTTAGCTGAAAAAGAGGCCATTAATCACTTGTCTCACACCTATCCTATCAAATACTACAGTGGGAAGCTCACAAGGATACCTGTCCATTCTATATTTCATTCACAAACAGTAAAAACTAATTCTAAAACCGAATATAATGCTTGTAAGCAGATACATGTTACGTATAAGCAATGTGGCTACTTATAAACGTCCATGTGTATACAGTTGCATATCTGATCTGCTGCGAGCCTTGTAAGTGGCTATGCATTGTCTCATTGTCAGGTAGCTTGTTGTGGTTGTCAAAAATAGATCAGTTCACTGTTCACTGCTTCCTGCTAATAAAGAGCAATGTAACTTCACTACAGCCTTAAAGAATGATTCAACATGGCATAATGATCCATTTGGTTTAAAATTCCTTTGAAAAATCTTTTAAAATTTCTTGATTGTGCAGAATATCAAATAGAAGAATTTTATTGACGTTAACAGAGGAAAAAGTAATATGGCTACTTTTCGCAGGTGTACGAACAGGTTGTCTTCTTGTCTCTTGTGCAGTGAAAATTGTAATTCGTTTAAATTCTCTTTGGAGCTGAAGTATGAGTTTAGAAACTGTTTGCACTTTAGAATGTATTCTATGGAAATGTTTAGAGGCTGCCAGAGCATTATTGTGGAGTGGTGGTCGTACACGAGTAAATTTTGTGCAAACAGCCTGAGTGAGTGCACACACATGCAGATGTTTCATTGTGTATCGTACACTAGATCAAGTATCATGTAGTTCTCGATTTACAGAAATCAGCCACAGTGAGATGAAAACGTAATTGGCTGTGTAGTCAGATAAGTAATAGTAAGAATAGTAGGAAGCTGAGCAAAGAGTTCACGATTCTTACAATGCTTAACGGCGAAATTATTCATAGAATTATTTGCAGAATTCTAGGAGAGCGAACGAAAGAGAGAGAGAGAGAGAGTATGATAGCAGTGGAAGGTAATACAAATATGGCACAGCACCGAGTCTTGTAGGTCGTCGAGTCATTTCATCCTTCATGTCTATAAGCAATATACATTAGAGCAGAGAGAGAATGATAAACGGGATTACGGCAAGTCGAAAGTCGAAGGAGAATTTATGTTTTCACAGCATGAAAAAAGTAAATCCTCTCTTTGCTTAGATATATCTCTGTTCTGCTTGTGTTACGTGTACACAGGCTGTCCTTATGGAAATACCTGAGTGTGTTACCTTTCTGCTTCCTCCTGTAACCACTGGTACACAATCCACTTCTCTCTATCTCTCTCCAATATGCTCCAGCCTAGAACCAGCATAGAAATATTGTCTACTTAGGATCTGGCACTCAACTACTTACTGCTTCTCGATCTGACTTTGAAGGGGATGCACAGGCAGCCAAGCCAAGAAATAGTCAGAGATCCCATCTACCACTTCGATTATACTATATGGCTACCTACGAACATAATATTGTGCTTCTGAGCCAAGTGATACGTACGTATGTAAAAACAGTGGATTTTCTTTTTCTGCTTCTCTCTCTCTCTCCGTGTGTGTATACAGATTATTATATGGGTTTGTTCACGCAGACTTGTAGATTCAGAAGAAGAATTTGAAAAGGTCATTCCATGTGGCTATTCCTTGAACGAATTACATCCACTAGAATATCTCTCCTTGTGATTTTTGTGTTTGGGAGCTCTGTAGAAGAGGAGCAACCGATTGTAATCCTGAAGCAATAAATCTATCAATGTAGGCGGTCCAGGACCTGGAGCAAGCAGCGTGCGTATTAACCATTATGCTTCTTGTGGCGATATGAGCTTACCGGTTCTTGCCTTCCACTTCGTCAATTCATTTCTGTAGACTAGACTTGACTTCACTATTGACTGGACTTTTTGCTCGGGCAATCTATAATAAATATTACTTTACTGTTCATAACTTACAATAAGTACTCTGACTATGTATCTTCCATTTCTAGTTCACAGTGTACTTACGTAGTTAGAAGTACACGTAGCTCTCCCCATTCCACCATATACTTACCAACCTTCAACGACCGGACAGAATGCCTGCAAATTCCTCATTACTCCACATGAAATGAAATGCATACACGCTGTTGAAACCATTTTGCCCAACAAAGTCCTCTCATGTGCAAAAATCTGAATTTCCACAAAAACCAAATGATATATAGGAGAGCAAATGTGGAAAGTATCTATCCTCACACTGCACATGTACGCAACAGTAATTCATGTCTGTGTACTTTCCTTCGGCTCTCTCAACACCGCTCCTCCACATTCTACCATGGAAATTTTTATGTTATTCTTGTCAAGAATTAGAAAAAACTGCCACAAATTCTTCGCTCTACGCTTTGGTATGCGATTTTTACAGAAATTCCCTATTTTCCCTGCAATGTCTACATAGACGCTCTACTTTATCTGCATCAGCCACAAGAATACCTTGTAAATAGTACACTCCTCGTTATTTGGAATAGTGGAGGTTTCTTCTTTGATTGCAACTATAGGAGCGAGCAAAAGTCTTTCCTGCATTTTTCTTTGGTTCACCTTCAGCCCAGCCACCACTCCTGTAATTCTCATAACGTGCACGGCTTTCCTCAACTTTTCTTACCACTCAGTTTCTTCCCATGGCAAACTTTTAGGTTTACGATAATTGTCCTCCACATCTATCAAGGCTAATGTGAGCATAGTGAGCACACGATGCTCCGCTCTGTTTACAAAAGTGAGTACAACAAATGCTGCGAGACTATAAATTACGCATTAATTCCTTGAGACACATTAATATCGCCAAAGCAGCACGCTAAAATATATTATAGTTGACCAACTTTGTTTCTCTCTCCTGCCAGCGAACACAAATGTTTCTACAATCTATAACTAAGTATATGATAATGATGAAGACTCTTTTAAACTGGTTAAGTCAAGCTAACCATGTAATTACCCTCGAAGTGTTTGCAGTAATGTCGGCCCCTACTAATTGTTCAGCTTGTATTTGATCACATTGAAATAATGAATGCAAATACAATATACAACCTATGAGTCATTCAGATCAGTCCGTGTGCCCATTCAGTACTGCAGGCACACTGAGCGATAGACTACTTTGCATAATGCACATCATAAGTCTCACACGTTTAGCAATTCAAACGAACATTATCTATTTACCACTATATTTGTATGTAATAGATGCGCCAGCAGAAAACAAAGTACAGAGGTCTACTTACAAGCAGTTAGCCTGTGTGCTGATAAAAAAAACGCTCACAGTTTACGTCGAGGATTTCACAGATCACATTAATGTACCTTAACACTTCATCCTTTAATGCAATGTACAAATTGGCGTTTTCTGTCTGTAATACTAATGAGCAAAGCAGTAGAGTGCCCGTGTGTGCATTACCATTACACGTCCAGTGGTGTACTTCTCCGACTGTGAACAGCAGCAGTAGGTGCTACAAAGTGATATATTTTATGTACATAGCAGTAAAAGGATGGCTTCCATTTATGAGCTTACTCTCACAGGGGCCAAGTCATAATGAATTATTTACTGTTCTCTGATGTAATGTCATGTTTGGCTCAAATCCATATTCAGCGTCCATAAAATTACGATAGCCATATTATTACCTACACAAGGGCTATCATTCAATAGCAACATTTATCTTCTTACAGATGCGTACACCGAAATGACATATATGAGCAGAAGCCTTTTATTATTGGCTACCTCTAAACTGTACACCATCGGCTTATACTAATAGGCACACAGAGAGTATCATGGCTTTGCTGACGAGGTCTGCTTAATAGAACAATGCCAGTATATGGGAATTTCGTGCAAGCAGCCGCCGAGAGAATAAAAGCACGCATCACCTACAACAAACTACTCTGCCACCATTTAACGCTGTCTGCTAAGCACAATTGACTTTTGTGTTGGTTACTCTCTGTAGTATTTATTACGGGGAAGTCTCTGGTAGTGGGTGTCTGTGAGCCGAAGGTATTATTGAGCGAGAGAGAGAGAGTCAGAGAGCGAACTGCAGAAGGTTTACACGGTGTGCTCACTACTGTGGCCGTGTGTGCAGGCGCTACTAAATAATAAGTCCAGTAGCAGGAACAATAAGAATGTATGGCATGGCAGATATCATGGTATCACATCCTGCTAATAAGCTGTAATGGGAATGGGTTGATAAACATGACGTCTTTTAATAATGAATAATTGAAGAATAAAAGCAATTAGTTTGGCACGTGGATGATGCAAGTCCGGTACAGATGGAGGCTACTCATGCAATCCTTCCACACTGTCTCTCCCTACACAATAACAGTCTACACCTTTTTAACATGGCTTTTCTTTTACAGATGATCCTACATACACTATTATATATTATGTGAGCCCTCTGCTTCTACTGCTGCTACTACTAATATTTAGTGAACGGTGCATACATAAATGTATGCACATATCCTTTGATGCTACAACCCCTATCTATATAACCAACAAAAACCACATAATAATTAATCAATTCTGTTTGGTTTCAGCTCACGATCAGACTCTTTCTCTCAGACACGCCGCAAACTGTGTACCTGGCTAGTTCACGGATAATGTCTACCTGAGCTCATGCCTTGCTTACTACGTATTACACACAGACACACACACACTTTCCCAATTTTATAAAAATTAGCTGGAAGCTTGAAACTCACTGTGTAGTTATACTATAGTAGATAGTATTATAATGGAATGGGATAAGATTCTCAATGTATTAGCGTTTCTATTGAAAAATTTACAGACTTGTAGGTTTCTGCATGAATAAGTAAGAAAGATGGTGCTTGTGTGGAGTCAATGTAATAGTTGTACATTATTACACGTGATTGTGTAGAAATACGGTTGAAAGCTTACGAATTTCATCAATTTTTTACATTTTAGAATTCGAAGGCAGAGAAACTATTTCTACGAGAACACGGTGGACCTAAACTCTGTATCTGATTGAAGAAAAAGCTTTTAGGTTGGAGTACGTCTACCTGACCGGTCTGTGTGAGCTTACACGGCATGGTACTTGGTAGTGTATTTAGTAGTTGAGAGGGGCACATCACATGATGTACCTATCCATTGAGTTAATATTACGTATGTGTGCGCTGGTTCACAGTTGTTAAGTCACTTTCTCTGATTTTCCACCGAGATATTGTCATATGGAAACAATTATGAAATTCTTCATGATAGAAAGATCTAATCATAAGATAAATTTGTCTCATCTCATCATCTCTTGCCCAGTCTTCAGCCGTACATGCATGAATTTCAATTCTAGTGTGTAACTGAATGTGAGTCACTGACTCTGTACACTGTTCGATGCTGAGAATACGTAACGAAACAATACGATCTTCATTATTATCATATTTATCATTATGAATTTATTTTATCCTATCTTGCAGCAGCTTTGATGTATCGTTATAAACTAAAGTTTTTCTACTCAAGTCCACTGTGAGACTTGCAAAGCAAAATGAGTGCCAAATTAATAACAAGCTGGCTTTGTGTGTACGTGTGTGGATTAATAATGTTTTTGGTAAAATAGCGCCACATATCATAAGAACCGACAATGACTATTATAATTATTATGTTCCATCGTATAAAAATTGTTCACAAAATGAGATATTTCGGTCTGAGTGTTGTTAATGTTAATTAAGCGAAGACAAGCAGATAAGTGCTCACTCGTGCGTGTAATTTATTATCTTTACTATGTGATAATTTGATTTGTGGAGCTAGAGACTTATGGAAATTTGTAATTAATATAGCTTGTCAATCGGCTGCCCCGCTCCAACAGTTGCCAATCATGTGTTATGTTTCTAGGAATTCAATACAGATAATTAGAGATAAATGACTATGATAGATAAATTGCATTTGACCTCTTTGTATCATGTGCATCTGTGCGTCAGTCAGACTCCTATCGTACCAATCGATTTATTTATTTATGCAAAATCTAAGGAACAAGAACACAGGAGAGTCCTAAAATATTAGCTACTTCCGCCGGCAGAGATTTGTAGTTTTTACTTTCACTGGCTAAGTTTTACACAATTTCCTATTATCATATCTGTTAGCATAACAATTGAATACATTTGGGTAGTTGCCCCAATTGAAATGAATATTTGCATTTCTAATTATCTTTATGCGTCTATGCTCTTTGTATGAGAAATGTCTTCTTTTGTACTAAGAGTCTAAAAGCGTCTGCATCTGAAATTCCATGGGAAAGTTTTATTTCAATCGTATTTGCAGGAATTTTTTTAAATGAAAAAAATTGAAGGAAATTATTAGTTTTCATCTTCGTTTCTAATAAATAATGATGGTAGAGAATAATCCGTATGAATTTTTGATTAACTGAAGACCGTGCTATTAACTATAATAGTTTCAGTGTATATTATATGGCATACGGTTGCCCATTGATATTTTGCTGGTGCTTGACCCCAAACAAGTGGTGATTGGCTCAGTTTTCTAATTGTAAGTCTGTTGATTGTTACATTAGTTTGGTTTTGATACAAGGCTCATAAATCAAATAGTTTATTGGAATTGGTGATCGACCACAGAGTAAGGATCACTGTTGTACACACTTATAGTTATTATCGAATCAGCAGCAATTAACTTACTACGAGTCAAATTATGTGTTGTAGTGGTAGTTGCAGTAAACCGGATTAGTGTAATCATATTAGCTGGCAAGGAAAAATCCCATTGACTGCATAAAAATCTGCTAACAAAGTGCAAATATGATGTCCGTGTTGTTTTAATATGATTTAAGTTTGAATTCATAAATTGCATTCCGCTGCTATCTTATTTCCACTCTGATCAACACGGTCACCAGAATCATAATGTGATTAGCAGGGAATTGTTCTGTCCAATTCACATGGAATTATCTTATTAGTATTCAACCTTGTTTGCTACCTACTTAACACTGTTTAGTGAACACGTGCAGTGAAATTCACATATCCAATTTTAAAGACTCATTTTCTTTTCTACTGCATTTCTGACAATTAAGATTCTTGCTATGGAAGATTTTTCTTATCTAAATATTCTCCACTGCAGCTCAGGTTTATGCAAAGTGTGAGTCACGCTATTCTTTAATCAAACGTAAGGCTATTTATTAACTTTTAGCAATGATAAATGAAATTTAATTCACAATTAATATTTCAACAAGCTCAACAATATTTCGCAATTAGTTTTTTCTTAATAATTCTGTCTATGCATAATTATTTTTTGTCAATTTTTGTCCACTATCGACGCTTCTTTCGTTCTCGATCTCTCTCTCCCAAAGAATATGTATGTATTATACATACATAATGTATACCTACTCCCACGTACACTCTGCGCTCACAAGGGTCGCACATTCCCCATACACATGCACTCTGTGATTTAAATGTGTATCTAATCTGATTGTTCCGTATGCAACAATGTTAAATAATACACTAAATATATTTGTTTCATCGTCGATTCGTATTATTTTCCCCTTTACGCTCACAGTCTGCACACAAGGTTATCAGTTTTACGATTGTACATTTGTATTCGTAGCAAAAAACTCAACTTTCCAAATGACTGTATCCGTCGGCATTTGAACGGAATGAAGTGTGTCTTTTTTTCTTTTAGAGGGTGCGGGGGTAAACCGGCTCGCTAGTTTACTTCGGTTGTGTTTTGATGAGTTTCCTCCTCGATTTTATTACTCAATGCTAGTAATTTCTTCTCTCTTTTTTTCGTTTCTATTCATAAAAATACATTTTCCAACGGAGCTTCTGCTTAGTTTGCGAGGAACACCGTGTGTTTGTCTCAATCCTCATGAAAGTAGACGTAGCTAGTTAGCTGAATCAATAGGAGGGTAATTGGAATCCGATTGTAAATTGAAAATATTTAATTTTAATTAAGGAGAAGCAAAGAGCGCCCTATCACCACCACTCCCTCACAAATCCTGTCTCATGTACATACATGTACTTAGGATAAAAATATTTCCTCTAATCACGTCACTTTTTCACCATTTACAACTAGAAGCCAAATGCTAAATCATAACCATATGTTGAATGAATGAAACCATTTTTTGTTGCAAACAGAGACGATACGTAAACAAATATATGTGTAATTATCTAATATATGTGTTTGTGGGTAGGCGGAAAGTCTATAATTTCCCAGCTAATAGATCTGGGAGTGAGTCAGGACGAGGTCGTTTCGACTTATCTACAATTTTCTACCATGGTCATCAATTATTAGCATTGAAATTTCAATTTTTGTGCTTTTAGAGAGGTTTGATGACTTTTTTTTTTATTACTAGGGGCTATTTATTTTTAAAAATATTGATCGGGTGTAGTGTAGTCACACTGCCGGTGGCTATGGGAAAAAATGAACAAACCGGCTGGTAAAAGTGGTCAATTCAGTATGTTTGGCTCATTTAAATTGGAGCACATCGGATGTTGGAAGAAAATTTTATTTTTCAGCATTTCGCCCCTTTATCCCTGATGACCGGCTAAATGTGTCAAAAGGTGGCATTAATTTATCTGCGATGAGTGTATTTGCAGCAGAAGAATTCGAGTCGAAGCGTTGGTTGTAAATTAGAATTTCCCTCTGTGGTTCCCTCGTCTATCGTAAAGTGTAGTCAAAGGTATAACCCACTTGCTTACAAACAAGATTATAAGTTACATGTACAGCTCTAATTGTTCATCAACGGGAAATCAGTTGATGAAATGGAAAAAATAGAGATTAGCTAATGATTGAAGGTGCAGCCTCACCTGATTCAAGAATCAATCTGAA
Organism: Plutomurus gul; assembly: GCA_019776185.1. Taxonomy (NCBI): domain Eukaryota; kingdom Metazoa; phylum Arthropoda; class Collembola; order Entomobryomorpha; family Tomoceridae; genus Plutomurus; species Plutomurus gul. The sequence continues at coordinate 20,231 of JABASC010000805.1, read as the reverse complement.
GGCTTCAGTACATGATTAATTAGTTGATTTATTGAACCAATTCAGGGCTTTGTTCATTATTTTAGCATTTAAGTGTAGTTTATTTTATTCATTACCATCATCTAAATCTGGCTTGAAATACGCTGGCAAACAAATAATTTAGCGTGTATGCAGGAAAGAAGCCAGTCCACTGGATTTGATTATCAACTGGTGTTGACCTCACAATAGCTTACTACCCACACACAATTCAAACTGCCAGTAATAATAATATATGAGGCTACACACCTTTGAATATAAAACCAGGTTGCCTGCTGTTGCAAGTTCACTTTGAGAAGCAACCAACGAGGATTTCAGCATGGAACATAATTTCTCTACTACAAGTCTATATACTAACTAACTGCTCTGGATTTCTTTTTCAGCTCTGTGGTCTTTAAATGCAGTCGAGACGTGATGATGACTATATGTAACGACGGGATATCATCCATCCTCTATACGGCCGACCTCGCTATATTTTACAACAACCACCTAGACATCCACTAGAACACAAACTACCACCGTTCACTTCAACTGTCACATTTTCATCCCTGTCTCAAGCACTCATTCTACAATTATACAGGGTGATGAGAGAAATCATCCCCACTTGCCAACAGCATTAATTTCAATCAATATGATTTGAATAGAAGATTTGAACAATTTATTACCCCCTTAATTGTTTACAACTATGTACATACTAACACATTTCATTTGATGATGAATTGCGTGCATTCACACAACCTTACAGAATAATATTCTACATCTACCATAATAATAAATTCAACCAAGCTTTCTAGCCTATCCTCTGCGGATGCAATTTTTAACACTATCTTTTGACAATTCGCGTTACATAGGCTACACGCAAAGAGGTCCTACATATTAGTTTATATTAGGAGTGAGTGCTGTAGGTTGGAACATTTTAAGTTTGAATAATTTTCATAATTCAAGGAAAAGATTTTTAATTATTTTATTATGCGTATTTATTCATTAGGCTTTTAGGTACAAGTAGAATTATTACTACTAATTTTCTGTGTAATGCCGTAGTTAAAGAGTTTTAAAAAAAATTGTTCCAACCTACAGCATCAGTGGTGTAGGTTGGAAAATTAGCAATTCGGCCGTAAGGTCGAAATTTAACATTTCTGAAGGAAAATATGTGAATTTTGTACTACATATTGCAAAAATAGCTCCGCCCTCGAAACGTTTTGGCGATTTTGGCAAAATCGAAAATTTATATCTAGAGCTTAGCTAAAGTTCGAGGGGGGGGGGTTTGAACACGTGCAACCCTAACCTAGGTCCACCCTTGTATTTACATCTATTTTCACATTTTATTATTGTTCTTTCTCCTTTTATGTCAAAGCCGTGAGGAAAATGAAATAACTACATTAATCGTTGATATGAACATTTTTTCTGCAAGATAGGTGTGAAATACAAAATACATTGAAAATAAATTATCCAAGTTGGTGCAAATTTCTTGTGGCTACCTGTACTACATACTTGTAATGTATAATTTACATTACAAGACCACAGCCGGGCAGTTTGTCGGCATTGTAAATGTTCAAGATTGACGCTTTATTGACTTCTTTGTTTACTTTGTTTTATGCACTTGGAGTTCGGGACCCGTGTTAGTTGCATCACTTGCATTACAATTTTATTAATAATTTTCCGTATTGTGCTCACGAAATGGCAAGTAACATTTTGCAGTAGCTTAATAGGAAACCCCAAGGTATGCTTACGTTTTACATTATCACCTGTGATGTGCAAGACGAGATCTTCAGAAGAGTGAGCCTGTCAGGCTAGCCTTATAAAGCCTGTGTAATAAAAACTTACATACTTTTAGTACGGAAACGTGCAGGGACGAACGAATAAATGCATTCTGTAGTTATCTCTATAGTGATGAGATTGGAATCTACAAATCGTATCTATTATTTATAACAAGATACGACCAATTATTAGTTTTTGGTATTTATTAATCGTGATAGGTCTCTTTCGCCGTCGAGTTTTAATCTAATTAATATGTAGGACACTTTAAAAAGCATTAACCCTGGTGCCGGGTATACACTATTTTGTTAAAGAGACTGTTGAAAGTTCAGTGCATCTTACACATTTCGATATTTACAATTGGATGTTTGTTGAGCAATTTTATTTCGTGCCGTCTTTATTTTTACATGATTCCCCTTTCCGCTCTGGTTGTGAATGATGCGTAATGAACGGAAAGAGGTTAATGCATACAGCGTTGGCATTAAAGTGACAGGGCGAATTTCCTGTATGGGCAATAATAAATACATGAATGGATTCTCACTGTTTTTTAATTTTCGTAATACATACAAGAATCTGTGAACAAGTAACTCGCCTGCCCACAACACTTTTAATCTTTTTAAACGGAATATATATTGGTAATAGTAGTTTATGAATGCATTTCCATATTTTCCATTAGTCTATTGAACTCTATTCGCAGGTGTGACAGTAAAGTGAAGGTGTGCAGAAACCGGAATAATTTTATGCTGCGGTTACCTTAGCGAGCGATAAATATATTGCGTGGAGGCAGCAGCACAAACTCCTTTGTGTATAACAAAACTAACTAAGTTCTCTCCCATGAATTGCCTGCGAAAACATATTTACAACATAGTTGAAAGTACGTACAGCCTATATAAGAAATATTATACAATATATTTAATAATAAGTATGTATATATCTATAGAGATAAGTTATAGGGCTGATGATATTTTTCAGAATTGTCAGTCAGCGCTCAGGACAGGACAATCTCCTTTACAAATACAGATTCATGAATCGCATTTGTGCCGAGAAGTGGCAGTATGCATCAAAATGCGTTAAAATCGATAATAAAAAGTAGTGCAGTTGGGTTGAAGATAATAGCATAGTGCTGTAGTACCATCCATTACATGAGCACTCAATCATAAATGTCAGGGTTGAGTTGTGAGCAATAAATTTCACTATTTTGGAATTCCGCCTCATTTCGTCAGTCTTGTAAGTCCACTTTAGTCTACTGGTGTATCTGTTGACTCACTTTTCGATTCATGCATAATAAGTAATCATACCACTGGCCAGAATACACAACACTTTCAAGACAACCATTTATTTTCCCTACATTATCTGCTGCGAAGCCAAAGCGCTCTCTTTATTCACTTACTGCATTCTTTTACAAGTCGGACATCAAATGCTAAAGGCATTTTCTTAGTACAACAACATCAACTAGTTACCATCACCATTCTACTACTTACAATATTCATCTGTGACTTGATAAAACAAATACATGTAAATCTTATTGATTGTGAGTGCTTACACCTGCGACTGACTCTGCTCCCACTACAAACAACGGTCGCTTTACAAATCAAAAATCAAACTGATCATTACCAGGTACTAACAATCAAAAATGAGCACAGGAATTATGAATCAACTTTGTGTTGTTGCACAGATCCAATGTAACAGTATATAATAACTCGTGTGTTAAAGAAAAGAATTTTCGCCTCAATTAATTATTCCAACTTCCGTCTGATTGTGAGAATTTTTCAATTCAATTACTCATTATCACAAATTCCATCTCGTACATACTATTGTGTATCCCATGCTCGACACTGTTAAAAATGGTCATCGTGCACTGACTGTCATTAAGTTGAGGCATTTCCACATTACAGCAGCGAATAGTGACTAAAAGAGTGGTAATTTAGTCTGAGATTACAGCCACCAATACAAAGGTGGCAAAGCGCATTTGCATATATTATCTTTAGATCCAATGTTCTCCACTGTTGTAATCGAATGCAAAATGTAATTAAATCAAAGGCTGACACCTGGTTTGTTCCTTCTTGTAGGCTGATCAACTCGCACCCCAAGCCTCCAAGCCTACCACCACAACACAGCATTCTGCAGTAAAGAGTTACAGTTGAGATTGACAGTGGGAAGCTAGAAATGATTTTTTCAATAGAACATGTAAACAAGAAACAAAGTATATAAAAGTGATGTAACCCGAGATGGTACTTGCACAGTATCGCAAAGATTATTGCAACAACATTAGCTGAGCTACCTACAATTGCATATGCAGATTACAGATCAACAGACGAACAGATCGATGCCAGCACAGAGAAGTTAGCAGGCCATTGCAAAAAAAACATTTTGTGTAGAGTAGTGGGGGAATACAATACGCAATGCAATCAAGCAGAACGATAGTGATAAATAATTGCTCGTATCTCCAATGCCGTGTACATTACACATTTTTATTTATTTTACAGTGTCTTTTTCCTACACGAATCAACCATTCCAAAAAATGTTGCAGCGAACAATTCTCCTTATATCAAAAACACAAATATGTAGATAATGACAAGAAAATTGTTGGACGTATTTAGGCAAACATGCTCAAAAACACAGATCACGACATAATGTCATTCCAATGACATCATTGTGTATGCAAAGATTTCAGCTCTGCTGAAAAAAGAAATCCAGTAGCAGCCACAAAAAGGAATGCACCTAAGCAAGTATTACATGAATACAAGCACATGGACGAAGGATGAAAAGGCGACAAGTTGCGTTCTGTGGTGGTGGTAGTTGGTAGTGTACATACGCATGTTTCTGTATACATTGGTTGACATTTACATCTGCTGATGAGACGAATAAATCTTGTCACGATAAATTCTTTGTCATCATCAAGTGCGTAACCGTGGACGCGGCGGCTTCTTCTAATGCACACTTGGCCTCACACAATCCTTTAATCGTTTGCATAAATTTTATTGACTCTGAATGTCCGTTCAGCCATCCGCAGCAATAGCAACTCACATTTTAATCATTATGTCTCTCTTGATCTCATGTCCGTATCTTTTCTCTGTTTATGTAAATATCTTCTCGGTCCACTCCGTATTTAATTATTTACACGTCTGCACCATAGCACCTTAACAGATTCTCTTCTCTTTATAAGGCCAGATTTCATGAATATATTTTCATTTTAATTAGATTCTATTCTAACGACTCAATAATTGAAACCTTAACTGAGTACAGGGAGAACGAGGAGTACACCTGAGGGACGCTACACCGATTCTAGTTCAAAGTCTATAGAATCCTTCTGTAAATAATGGCAAGGCCCTTACATTAATATTATTATTATTGCTTTCCTTTGCATAATAGTAAGGTCAGACCATGTATGCACACCGTGAAATGCCCTTTCATTGCCAGCTGTGTAACTGACAGCCAAGAATAATGCCGAGTTATGTGGCACTTCAGGTGTAATCGCTGTGAGTTTTACGATGCGGCCGTTTTGATGCTCGCTTCTCGTTTGTAACTATGGGGCATTGTTCGAAAGTGCCACTTATCGTTAGTAACTGAAAGAATCCCGAAAATCACAATTAAATTCAAAGATACGATTACATGTAATTTATTTTAGCTGAAACGAGTAACCTTTTACCATCTACCACAATGAATTGAATTGTGGTGGAATACAAACAAGGGCCGTTGACTGTGTGCTACGTTCCTGATGCTAAAGAAACAGTGCAGAGAATGAGCCAAACGTTTCCACCGTACAGTTATCAATGCGAAGTACAATGCAAACGAGTCGAAACGCGGGAGAAGCTCGAGATGTGTATTTCATATTAATACGCTTGTTAGCGAAATGAGTTGTGTAAGCACTCAACACTTAATAAAGTCATTGGAAAACGGTTCAATTAAGTGGGTGTTATGCATTGGAAATTTCTTAATTTACATATTGGGAGTGCATTTCAGAGTAAATTTGTGTTCATGTAGTAAGTAGGTGCTTAGATTTAATTCGTTCATAAAATACGTATATGTATGTGTAGATGGGGAGATAGATAAGAGATCGGTAGATATGGAAGATATGCGCATAGATAAATAAATAGTAAATAGATAGGTATGCAATGCTAATATTTGAATGTGAGCCGTCGTGGTCGTTAGAAGATTGTGATGGTGCCTGAATAATCGTCATAAGGAATATCAAACCAATGGTTACGTTCTCTGATCATAGTGAATACATAGTGAATACATAGTGACTGATTGTGAATGAGTGAGTGAGTGAAGAAAGAAAAGAAATAAAGACAAAGTTTCATTTACTTAATGTTAATGGTAATGTAGAGAGAGATATTAAGAGAGCCGCTGTGTACTTGTTACACTTGCACATAATATTTATACAATCACACTATCATCACCATTATCACATCACATACGATCACTTATCTACATAATCTTATTACTGTATACACAAGTGCAGACAACCATTATCATTTCCCCCCTATAATACTAGAGCCAGCACACACAGTCTGCTGCTGCTAAGTTGCTATGTAAATATTTATTCCAAGGAGTTAATATGGTTGTTTTTTTAGCATAATATATGTACCAGAACACAACTAACGGCTGACTAACTAGCAGGCAGGCACACCACTGTGCATTTCGAGTGCAGCGGCAATGATAAGTTTGTTAATCTGAATGTTTTTTAGCAGAGCTACGCCGTTGCACTGTTTACCATGTACTTATACAGTCGGAGTGATGTGTATCTAAATCTTGCTTGTCTTGATCTCACAGCAGATAAAATAAGTGGCTGGTCCTGGTGAGCTCTAATAGACAAACGTACTTTGCTTCAGAATTGACGTTGATCTAACTTATTATGTGCTCTTATTATTTCACTGAATAATTACTACCTGTTCACATTCGTTTTCCATCAATGTATTATAAAAACGTCAACACGTAAACGTACATACACTTACTTGTGTAAAAGACAGACACCACAGAGAGTTAAGGTAACAATTTTCACTGAAATTGCTTGCCCAATGAAAATTGCAGTCTAGACGAGAGCTCATATACTCAATTTTGTGAATGTTAATAAGCAATCGAGAGATTCCGTAGATTGAGGTATAAAAATAAATAAGAAAGCATTGCATGATCATTTGTCTAGTTACTAAACGAATGTTGTCACAGGTTAGTTAGTGAATAGTATTAGCTATTGAAGTGGATGACAGCAATTCTATTAGCTCATGGATTGCAGTCACATCTGTGAGATGTATGTACTCGCACCAAAGGGCAACTCACAGGAAAGTCAACTTTTACTTTTCCTTGGACGACGATTGATGAGGATTGTTTTGCGGCGAGAAGGGCTCTCCTGAAACTTTTCATTATCTCATACTGTTTTGTTTTAAGGTTTCCGATGGTTGGGAAGCGTGCGGTCTATTCTCTCTGTCTCCCTTTGGTTTCAATGGAGAATAAATCCAAAGAATATTGGAAGAATTCTGAATGGAAATCAAAGTCTCCCAAAAAGTGATGCCGCTGGAGGGCGGCTTTTAGCATTTGGATTGGGATGCGCTGAGAAAGATTTTTTTCCACTTAAAGTATAGGGTAGACAATTCATGAACATAAGTGATGTAAGTATAGAGTAGCCGTAATTGAAGGGTTGTGGGAGCAAAGGAGAAACAGGGGAGACTCTTTGCTACAGCTGTAAAGGAGGCAGATAAACACCTGAGCTCTCATCATCACTGAATTACTAATGAGCATCTCCGACTGGAAACCAAAACGAGTCAAAGTCACATACAGTCTATAATAGTGCTAAAGACAAAGTAATATTTGATAGGGAGCTATCGTTCCATTGTTGGAAGGTTCACTTACAGATATCTAACAGCTTATTTCATTAACTTGGCTGGGGATGAGAATCCGTCCACTGGATACAAAGGCAGACATGAAAACGATGGGAAAATCCTAATTTTGTATTCGCATAGTAAAAGTCCGAATTCCACAGAAAAATGTTATGTAATCACGGGGTGACGGTATGTGACCCCTAGGATTATTTTCTCACCTGTTCCATTATTAAAATTCGTGTATTTAGACTATAGACAAATTTTGAGTTTGAAAAAGATTCCCAAATAGAGGGTCAACATATGTTACGTCAGTACGTCTGGGTACTTAGGCCAGGCTTTGCGCATTGCAATAATTGCAAATTGAAGAAAATCAGTTTCACGATCTGGAAGTTATCCTACAGGATATAATTTTTAAAACAGTGCTTAATCATTACGTAGTGGTCTGATTGCATTGAAACGTGATAATTGGAGTGCTGGTGTTGTCAGTGGACAAATAATATATAATATTAAGCAAAGCCAGTAATTAGCGGATATTTGCATTTAAATCAGATGGCCATTGTAAAGAATCTTGTTGGTTTATCGCATTAAAAAGTTTTTTCCCACAAGAAGTTGTTATTATAACAAGACGATTGAATTGGCGTACAAGAGAGAACTCGTAGAGTCGATTTATCAAATTATTCGACTATTCTTATCACTTGGCGCTTTGCGAGCCCAAGAAACAAGTCCGAATTTTATATCGTTACATGACAGCGTTCAACATGAAAAAGGTTGACCTGGCTCAGTTACTCAAATCATAATAATTACTGCACCAGAGAAAGACCATGCATGCAATTAGTACTACAAAGAGATAAGCAAACATTTACACTTTGATCTCGTTGAAATTTAATTGCATGCAGTGGAACAATCTCTATAATTACAAGTCGGAGACCATCCAAAACTAACAATAAATGCTGACAAACGGCTCTCCAGCCCTAACGTCATACACAAAGGAAATTCTACTCGCCAAACATCGGCTAGCTAAATGCTAGAAACAGGAAATGCAATCTCAAACTTTGCAATTTCAGCATCCAACATTTTTTTCCAAAGTGTCATAGTGAAGAGTAAGAAAAAATTGATATGCACACCCCAAGCATCTGTAAATATTTACAAAATGCCGGTACGGTAACAGAATAAATTGATCAGACTAAATAGCAGTACATATGTAGGTACATGGATTAGAATGCGTACAGCGGTTAGCAGTGCTTATTATTGCTCACCTCAGCACAATATAGAGTAATTTAGCAAAAAGTATGTTGTAATTATATAAATGCGTTATTGAGATGTGGTTGGAAGAGTTCAAAGCGGCTAACAATAAAAAGATGAATACCAGCCTAATAATGTAATTATTGTGTATGTGTAAGCAAGCCGACTACTTGAGCGGAGCCGATGCACACTGAAACACCTTCACTGCGAATACACTCCATTACCATATTATAATACAGACTGCATTACCAAAATGCCGTGTAATGAGCATTTGACTGGCATCTAATGCATATTCACACACGTCTCAAGTCTCAAGTCTCTACCACCAAATGCACAACATAGCTTCTACCACCATTGTGTACAACACATTCTCAGAATCGTGTATAGCTCTGCATTACACGTCTTGAATTTATGGTATGTGTTTGTAATTTAACTATATGAATGGTCCCTACGGCTCATCCATCTCTCTCTCTCTCTCTCTCCTTTCCTCTGTACCATGTGTACTTTCTTGGAGTGAGCATTTATTGCTATAAATGATTCGGGAACTTGTAGTAAAACAATCTAAATACTTTATCAAGCCCACAACAACAGTACCTTCAATGTTGTGAAGATATAGTTGAGGGTGCACAGATTCTTGATCGTTTTGCCCCCATCACAGCTGTATTTTATGATTACCATAACTCAGACAATAGCAGACGTTATAGTTGTACCGCCTTATGGGCCCAATGTTCTACAGAAAGGATTAGGGGCTGTTGTAGTGTCGTTTGTTGTTTTTCACTGTGTATTCTGCTGATGATACTTAACCGTCATCCAGTATATACATATATATACAGATACAACCACAGATAAGAAACACTAGAATTTTCAAAATAATGTCTACCTACATTCGAATACAGTAACAATTGTTATGGATTTTGTATATCCTTATTAAAGCAATAGGATTACTGTATAGTATTAGTGGGGAATGCGAAACGCAGATTTGGAGGAGTGCAACACTATAAAGCACTATTTTTTAATATATAGAGACATAGATACATTGTAGCGAGCGTAATAAAATAATATGTACGTGTGTGTGTTGCAGGCAATATTTACATACGTGATAATGCATGGATGGTACACAGAGAGTTAAGTATGTACGTACGCATGTGTAATAAACGTTCTTTCTGAAGTGATCTCCCGTAAGCTTAAGCAATAATAAATAAGTATGCAGCCATTACCTGCCCATATAATTTGATTGATTGGATTGCTCCACTCACTCTCCACGGCTGGCTATCCTCATACCTCATTATTAGGCGGCCAAGTGCCGCAAAATTTAATTCGCCAAAAGACGTCAAGTCAACGTCTTCACTTTTATTGTGTAGTACAGGGTATTTTTTGCATCGTAACATAAAATGACGTACTGCTGTTACTAAGCTGCTCTACCTATCCATGTATTCTGTGCATCAAACTGTGTAATGGAATTGTGCAATTAAACGAACTTGTGTGCGATGTTTCATTTGCTTGCCAGGAGGACAATTCATGTAGGAACATTTTACAATAGTCTGATTGATTACAGATAAGATAACTATTGATCCATTCTTAGCCAGTTCTTAGAACACGAACAGATATTTTTGGAAGTTTGTTACATGTACACATTACAGAAACATTACGATCACTCCTCCATTCAATGTGTAGGTATGAATGCTCTGAATAAATATTGTTGATGCAGTTATACGTTATTTGCATTAGTAACACGTTAATTTTTATAAATTAAACATGCTACTTGTACGATAAATATTTTATGCTGTTTGCGTAACTGTTCACACATCTACCTTTATGACCTACAATACAACTCCGACAATGTAATATCCGATACAAGTAAATTTATTGTAGGTACGCCTGGGTACCTAAATGTAGTACACATTGCTAATGTGGTCGGCTCTACAAAGTTATGATTTGCATAAAAGTATAGCAAAAGGGCTATAGGACTCGTATTTACGTTGCTAACGTAATGAGCATTCAAATAGAATATCTTTCAAATATTGTAACCTTTTCTCCTACAATTCTAATTATTTTAAGGGTAAATGTGCCGCTTGTCGGCTCCCTGAATTTATAGGTAGATATGTTGTGACATACTTCTGTTTAGCTTTTAGGTTCACAATCAATTAACATTGTAAATAGGTCCAGCCCAAAATTTTCCATATATTTATTGTAAATGCGGAAATGCCGCCCAACTTCCTCCATCTGCTTTAAAAAGCATTTAAGGCAAATTCATTTGTGTTTCTCCCACTTTTCAATTTATTCATGCTTAGAAATACATTTGGAATTTTTAGCACCGCCAACAAAAACTGAAAGGTTGATTTATCAGTTTATGACATTAAATCAAAAGGCTTTCAACGATTACAAAGGGTGTAAAATTATAAGTAGGACTTTTTTCCAATTCCCTTTTGTTAGATGGCAAAGCATACATGCATTAAGACGCAATACTTAAAATACAGTGCTGAGTATACTACTGTGCTTTTGGATGATGCACCTTAAATCTTAAAATCTATCGACTCGACATTACAGGGAAATGGCAGCTGCAGTTGTCCTAACCTGGAAGCGCTCTAAAAGGTTATTGAAGGCAGTTCCTCACACATCAATTATTATTTGCCTTATTATCACAAAATTATGTTTAAAGGTTTGAGGAGTTTGGAAGTGCGAACCTGTTGTAAGGAAAACTAATCAGGTGTTATAGAAACACGTATGACCGTATTATGCAGCAGCAGATCGATTTAACTGTAAGTTATGGCGGAGATTAAAATTTCCTTTCGAGCAATTTAGGGTAAAACAGGCTTTGCTAAACTGTGTGAATACAATGTACATACGTACAAAGTAAATAGTAGCTGTTTATGATACTCTCATGACTCATGACAGAGTCGTGAGCACCTACATTCAATCCATGTAAGCTTATCTTTCATGCTTTTGTTGTAAGGAACACGAAAGACCTTAAACTAGTAAACTAGTAATCAGCGTTTAGCATTCATGGCTTGTCGATGTAGTAACACCTCCAATAATAATTCAACGAGCGATTTGGCTAACTAACACCATGTACAAATATTTTGACTATCTGCTCTTGCTCATATATTATACAAGGCATCCAATATGTATTTTCAAGAGGTCTTCAGCCCTCCACACCAGTGTTAGGGGTTGGTAGATATGACCGTTTTTAAAAAATTAAGTTAAGGTTAAATACATTTGGGCATAGAATTCGAGTATTAGCTTTTTAAAGAGGTGGATCCTAATCCAAAGGATAATTTAGGTGTTATAATGAAAGATGGGGTCAAAGAAGATATCATTCAACTTTTCCTTTGAAACAACGCCACATCAGCCAACCGAAGGAAATTCTTACAAAAGTGTTAACGGAGATGGAAAATGACACGGGCTTGTTCGAAAAGCTTTGCCGGTCATTTCCTGACACGCTAAAGGCTGCATGATGGCGAACGGAGGTCAAACCAATCATTAATATTCAAGTTTCATACGAAATTTTCCCCGGATTTTCGACATTTAATTTTTAAACGGTCGTATCTCCAGCCCCTAACAATGAGAGAGTTGCGAAAATATGCATTGGATGCCCACTAAAATTCTCTACAACACAATGATGGGCTTTTGTAGCCGATTGCCGTGGATAGCTGTGGACCCCCGGAAAATACATAATGGACGCCCTGTACATATAATGCAATCTGCATACGAATTTACACTTAATAGCTAATCAAAATTTAAGGTGACTTGGAACTCTTTTGTGTTCGAATTTGATTAATGTTGCTTCGTGTGAGTGTCGTTTAGTGGATACGCACAATTGCACAAAAGAACCAAACGAATTTGAATTTCAGTTAAATAATTTTGTCAAACAAAACACTATAAAAATTGGAGCAAAAATGAAAGTAGGGTTGGACGTGCAAAAATGAAATATTACTTCGAAGAATTACAGAAAAGAGGAGGTTATTTTTGTAACAAATATCTACGTACGGTATATAATACATAATCAGTGGCGGATCCAGAAATTTTCTTGGGAGGGGGGCAAGTCAAATTCCAATAAATATAACTAGGCAACTAATGAGTGCGGCAAAATTTTTGAATGAATAACCTCCAAAATACAAAATTGATTTAACTTTATTGCTTTGTTTTTGGTGGCAATTGTTTTTTACCTTAAGGATAAGCATGACCCCCTGACCTTTTATCCACCACGGGGAGTAAAAATCCTAAAAACTGGTAGCGGTATTTCTTAATGCAATTGGCAACCCTACAACAGTATTTTAAACAATTCCAAATACCATTTCTGCGCCGTAACAGTTGACGCATTAAAAATGCACTGATTATGTATGAATTGTTTAATGACTTTACTTTATTGCCAGTGTTGCTACAAAAGTTGAAATGCAGGTGTTTTTCTTGACTGCAGGCAGGTTCTGAAAAGATTACCCAAACTTTTTGATCTGTAATGCGTATACCTTTTCATTTTACTCCGTAATCAGATTGTACTGTGATAATTTTAAGAGCAATAATAAACCAAATAATAACGTGATGAACAATTCGATATTTCAGTGTTTAAAAAATGTTTTACTACCTATTTCATTGGATATAAAATCAAAAGAATGGAATCTAGTGTGCTAACTAGGTTATAGTTTAATATTGCCTATACAAGCATTCTTTGGTTGCCCGTGGGGAGTCTATTCTTGAATACATGAAGCTATCTTTTCTGCACATGAAATAATTAACATATATATTGCCAATTAATTCAGACTTACAAATAAAACAGGATACTTATTACTAAAGAGGAGTTTTTTCACTCCACTATATTCTGTATTGATTTCTGCCAAAGAACTTGCACTAAATTACTGACAATGAAGTAAGCAAAAAATTTCCGTTGAAAAATAGGAAAAACTTTATATGATGCAAAATGTAATGGAACGAAGCTTGTAACACATTGTGGTAACCCATAAATATTAATTGTGTACTTATTATTTACAGGTTCATATTTAAGATTAGACGCACAATTAAAGTCACCATAAATTATATATTATAGGTAAATTGTCGTAAAAATAATATTCATTATTTGATTCCAATTCTCTGTAGTGCACACTGTAAGTTAATAATTGTGTACACTAGGCACTACTTACCTTTTCGATGAAAACAAAGACCTCTAATATTTAGTATTGTCTAGCTCTGGTAATGTGGGTACACACCTATAGGTTAATTACTTCCGAGATTTCACTGCATTTTAGTCCGAGTAACCTTCTGCACTTATAAAACACAATAAAAGCTTGAGTGCTTCGTTTCAAGCATATTATTTTACAAAGACAAAAGCGTAAGAATAATTTAATTTATCCTTCAAAAGTAATGAGCATTTTTATGAGATTTCCCATACATACATAGAATTCATACATATATTCAGCTTGTACTGCACAAATACAAGTTAATGCAATGAAAATATAATGAAAGTTATACACTAGATAGTACGAGTTCTTCAGTTATGTGATCATATGGAATTAGGGGCTTTATTTGAAATTCATAAACATTTTCTACATGAAATATAGAGTTGTGGTTCCGTTAGTGCTGAGTGACCATAGAAAATGAACAATTATCCACGGGACTTTTTGTAAAGGATTCGATGGAAGTCACCAACACTTTTACGTAACAATTGTAAATGGTTAGAAGAAACCGCTCTTACCGTCTGTATCAAATTCGCAAACTCACAACTACTTTGTTCCCACGAAATAAATTTCGTCCTTTGTTGGTTGAGGTGATTCCATTTCCGTAATAGTTTGTCATTGTGCAGCATTAATTTTCGAGTGAATTCACTTTCCTCACGTAAATATATTTAGATTCACTAATTGTAACACATTGCCATGCAAGAAATGAAACAGTACGGTCTGCTCTTTGTCTACGTGGCTTCCAACACCACAAACATTTAATACATATAAATATGTCTAAGTAGCATTAGATTTACATCTACTAGTAGCATAGTCTTGATGTTAGGTGGATATGTTAGATATGTTTATTTGTTAGAGGCACAGAGCAAAAAATTGGGACATATTGCATTCATTCGACTTGACGGCAAAGAATCGGGCCACAGGAAACCACAATTGCCATGATATCATTTTGCCGCGCAAGAAACACCAAAGGCATTCCAGCTGCCAGTCTGTGAACTTTCATTTTCTTTCTAAATAACTTTATTATATCTTCCTCCACAGAAATTTGCATTTGAAGAAGCTCGTTGCACGTATTACTTACGTATTATTATGAGATGCACAGTCTACACGGTTTACAAGAGTTTAGAAAAAAATGTACTTGACGATTTCACGTTCGAATTTTTTTCTATAAATAATTGTCTGTGTAATTTCTGCAGATACGCAGAACACGTACTTGTGATATCAAATGAAGTTACAACTACAGTTGTATAATCAAACGCAAGCTACCAAAACCCTTGTTCCACACAGGCAATTATAATAAGACGAATAAAAATGCACTTCCAGTGTTAAATCTAATAATAATAAGTACATCGCCATTTATTTAGCTTCGTTTGGCAGAGAGTCAGAAAAGGTGTGTTTGTTAAATAGCAAACATTTCTTTAATTTCCGAATAAATTTTCACCTTTCTTACCAGATAATTATCAAAACACTCATCCATCAAACCATAAGTCAACAAAGCCCATCAAAAAGATTTATAATACTTGTTGTTTGCCGGGAGCACACATTCGGTTACTCGTACGATACATCATAGACGTCAATCCTGTAAAAGCTACCCTAGAAAATTCGCATCTCTTTTTCAGATGATAATTCCCAATGTAAATATAGTGCAAAAGATCGATTATTATCGATTAAGTCAAACCATCGTCATATATTTACAAATTAGCCTTCTGCATAATTCTACTTGTTTTAAGTTCAATGCCACTTCAGGAAAGAGGCTACAAAAGATTAATCAGTACACCTGTGCACAGAATTCGGGTTTTCATTTGCTTCCCTTGTGGAAGTGTCATTTCATTTGAATAATTTCCCTTAATGAAGTCTGGGTTGCAATTTTTCCCTGGTATTCGATTCATTCAATAAATTAAAAATTTCACATGACATTAGGCATAAATTATAGCTGCACAATATAATGTACATTCCTTTATAGCAATATGCAAGAGATGCGAATATTCTGGGAGGCCCTTTACCCGATGGAAGTACGGGTGGCTGATAGAACGTACGTGTGCACATTATACCCTGTCGACCTAACTCCAGGGAACCATAATTTATACATTATGTGTGCCTTTCCTTCATCATTCCATTATTTAATCAGTTTTCTCGTTTTAATTATTTTGTTTAAATAAGTGTTCAACTGCATACATCGTTAGGGCAGCCACTGGCTCATCTTATTTACGATTTCCTTTGTCTGATTGAATTGATACTGCCTCCCACCCACTTACTACAAAGATATTATTTCGCCAATGTTTATTGGAATGTTGTGCAATAAGAAGACATATCTCTTGTAATTTATAGGAACCGGGAGCTACTCCACTACTGACTATTATGTCCTCCGCAAATTATTTAATTATAACCTTGTACACTCCGTATAGGAATGTACTTTATTTGTGGCAAAGTAGTCATAATATTTAATTGACGACTTGGTGTACCATCAACAGCACTCTCCACTCTTTATTATCTTTAATAACATCTTTGCCACGTACTCGCACAAACAATACCTTCACATTATGCTTATACTCTCACTCACCCTAATAACTAATGCCTAAGTAAGTAAACTACAATTTTATTGCCTAAGTAGCCACTATCTACGTACTAGTATATATTCAGATTCCTCGTTAGTACACCTGTTATGGATATTCAGCATTTTTACTACTAGTACTGCCTTAATCTATTAATATTTGTAGATTCTAAATGATGCATTCTACCAACCACATCTGCCTTTATTGTCTGTTGGGGAACGCACTCGTAGTATGTACATTCATTTCAATCTGATGCCTGCTGAATGAAACCAGTAGTTGATTCGTCATTTCATTAGAACAATGCGCCAGCCACAACATACTAATAAACATGAAGAACAGAGAAAAGAGAATTTCACGTAATAGTTGCAACAAGAACACAATGTACATATATTGTATTGAAAACCCGTACAGAAATCAAATGGCATACCATAAGAATCATTAATGTAAGTTAATAAGACTATTTAATCGGAACAAGTTTTTGCACAAATTTGCTTTGGCAAAGATGTCGATAAGAATAAATTTAGAGGATCTAATTGCTACGTGCTGGAAAATTCTGATAGATATATGACACTCTGTTGCAATTTTCAAGGCACACGGGTTCATCATATTATCTGAAGGTACTTCCCATTAGTTGATTGTGGGCTTTCTTGCATGCCTACAAACTCCCAGGCTTTATACTTGCAGAAGTAGATGTAGAATGGTGAAAACTCTGATTCTAAACACACACACAGCACACATAATGAAACAAATGCCGTTTTATGCCTATTATTCAACGAAAACAACTCTGCATTCTGATAGAGTAGCATGATGATGAGGACGAGCTCCATTCATTTCAATGCCTACAGTAGAAGACTTTACGGTAAATACCAATTTGCAAATATCACACAATTCATCAATTTTATTGCCAAGAAACGGACAGTGTTCATTATCTAAATTAAAATGGGATTAAATAATTTACGTTATAATTACTGACCTGTCTACCCCAGTAGACATAATGCTATCAGTGTGCTGTTCACTCCACGATAGGGTCACGTGCAAAGCAAGAAGACCCCGAAAATCTTCAGCCTAACAATGAAGGTGGGCCGTTTTCTAAAAGCCACAGAGAGCGGCTAATGCATCCTCCACGACCAATCAATAAAACAGTCAAAATGCTTCATCCAATAGTACTTTATGGAATTAGAAGCAATGCAACCTCCATTCGATGGTGAATCAATCAATCGATTCATTCATATCATTCATTGTCAGAATAAACAGAGTACGTACGTGGTTGTACACGCTGTACAGGCTGTACGTTCACTTGGACTCACCTCATCATCAACGGATTTATATATTATTTCTGTGTACCTGCACCACTGTGCTAGTGGCTTGTGCACAATGCTGAACAAACATGCATTATAATACTTGTGTACATTGTACTCTCTCTCTAACATTACACTGCATGCAGTCTACTGTATATTTAATATCTATTGCAGTTACATGGAAATGGTATAAATACTAATAAATAGAAGCAGACACATATTGTATCCCAATCCCAGTAAGTATTAAAGCTACAAGTGTACTTCTATAGTGACATGACAGTTACTACATATGAAAATAAGATTTTTCAGACAGCCAGTTAAGTAGTAGTCGGTTACGGTAGAATATGGGTAGGTCAACTGAATGCGTATAATATGCTAAATAGTAAGTGTTCACAAAATCATTACATCGCGACAGAAACAAGTCGTGTATCGACACAACATGTGTAGCTAGCGCGAATAAATGTTTATACAGAATATATCGCAATAAATATGGAATGCCAGATATTCACAATACAAGATGGATACGGAGATTTTACAAGACAATTGTTTTCGTCTGGCAATAAGAATTAGTTTAATGAATTCGTAGGTACACAGACACGGATGTCAGTCGATAAAAGAATGAATGTTTCCACTTGTGGATACAAATACGCTGCTTGCAGTCAGTAAGGGTGAGGAAAGACATAAAGCACACAGAAGTACACATAGAAACTAATGCGAAAAAGTCTGCGTAGGTTATAGGTTACGTGTTACAAGGTAGCAGATGTACGAATCATGGTATCTTTTGACTTCTGACAGTTGCACTATTGTCCATAACGTGGATGATGCCATTCCATTTGGTGGCTGACTGTGCCCAAGTGACTTCTTATTTCTTCCTTGTTCTTATCTCAATGTTCGAATTAGATATGTTCATAATAATTCTCCAAAACCCACACATAACTTTCCAATGGGTGCATTTTGAATTCGATTTGGCTTATGGATGAGTTCATCTGCTGTGTGTATATAGCGCGCAGCCAAGATCTAAATCAGACTACACATGTGCTGGTTGGCATAGGGAATTATCTGCCATTTCGTTCTTGAATGAAATAAATATTCTAGTTGGAGCTTCAGACCGGATTCCACATTACGTTACACATGCAGGTAGACAGTGGTCGTCAACTGCTACACACAGTGCACGGGGCAGCAATGCAAATGTGAAGCATTCAACTGTAGCTGCTATAGTTATTATGGATGTATCATTGACGAGCACAACAGGAGTCTCAATCTCAAGAAGAAAGGAGAAGAAGTACACACCAACAGTCACTAATACAATTTGCACACGATATGTGTATTACTGTTGTTGTGCTGGATATAATGTACACAATGTACAGGTAAGATTCTTGAATGCCCCACTAGTAAGATCTTGGCATTTAGCAAGTGTTAGAATGAATGCAGTAGTGACTAAATGAATTTGTCGATTTCCGACGACCTCGCCAACCATCCCAACCAACAACTACTACATGGATCTAATTAGCTCCTCCATGCAAATCAGCTTACCTATAGATGTCCCCAACCATATAAACGACTTACTCATCTTGTCTTTTCATTTGGAGCAAATGCTCTGTCCACTGTGCTTACAATATTCATGCTGTTCATGCATACTCTTCCTACCCTTCCGATTATGATTTTGCTTTGGTGTTAATCTATGCCTTATTACATAACATCATTCTTATACCGTAGGAATGGTCAGATGTGACGCAGAACTAATATCAACTGCGACGTTACTAAGGAATTTCCATATAAAAGCATAATCATTCTGAATGAGAATGCTAATTAAAATCCTTCAATTATTTTACGTAATTTAGTAGACTAGCTTCTTCTGTTCTTCTTTCTTATTTGCTCTTTTTCTCGTTTCCTCTATTGATTTGATGACTCGTAACTCGGTATAATAATGCTCGTACATCTGTGGGTATGGCATACAAACTTCATTTTGCATTAATTGTTTTGCCAATACATTCAGCAAATATCTACCTAGACACTTGTTTTTAGTAATTGCTATTTTTTCTTTTGTTGAGGGGAACAGTCAGGTGCTGATGAATAATGAGATAATGATGTCGTGATGTGATTTATTTAGTCTTTTTGTAGATCCACATATTTATCCAGGAAATTTAAATACAAAGAAATCACAATCAAAGCATTTCAAAGGCAATCATTCTTTTCTGCTAGTATTCTAGTATTGAGTAAAACAAAGCTATGAATACTACCTCGATAAAAAAAATTCTGGATTCATTATTAATGGTCTCTTATTTTCGTAGACAGTGGATACGCAGGAAAATAAATGAAATAAGCGAAGGCGTTTAAATGTATAGTGTCTTCCTTAAAAGAAGAATTCAAAACATGAAGGAA
>JABASC010000804.1:0-31515 GCA_019776185.1 Plutomurus gul | reverse complement strand
ATTTCTTAGTATTTCTGAAAACAAATCAGATATTTTCCACTCCACACTTATAAAACGAAACCCCGTTTTTAAATGAATTTCGTGTATACACATATACCTTTCAAAAACTAGCTTTTTAGCACCCCTCTCAGATACTACAAATTCAACTTTGGGGGAGCTCATGATGCCAACAATACGAAAAGAGAAATGACAATGAGTGAAAGGAAATTCTATTTTATCCAAACAGTTCATATTACAAGCATGAATTAGCATATCACAAATTATGCGAGTTCTCACTTTGCATTATGCGAATCACCTTTGGTTGTTGTGGGAGTTATATGAATTCGCCGCGTTTCATATTTTCAAACACAAAACGCTTCAGCATTAAGTAGAAGTTGTTTCTTCATTAATTAATCTTCCGATTGCAATTAATATAGTTGTTGTATTTACATTTGGTTTGTTTGCTGACGTGAATTGTATTTGACGCGAGTAGAATATTATTAAGCGAGTTTTGGTTTCTATAAGAGAAGAAAATAAAGCTACTACTTCGTTAAGACTTCTCTCCGTGTCCACGAGAATGTATGCTAAATAATATACTGCATAAAAAGTAATAGCTATTTCCCCTTAGTATAGCATTTGCCACAAAATGAGTTTGTTTCTGCTCAATAGTCCGTGCAACATGTTTTCCAAACTTTCAAACGTGATCCATTCTATTCTCTCTATGTCTCCACTGTGAACAGTGTTTTGGCTTTTGTTTGTTGTTTTCTGTTCGTGCACAGTGCACATACAAACTAAAGCATAGCAGAGGGAGAAACTGAAAACCTCCATATAAATATAAACGTTCCAGCCACCAGCAAGCAACCAAATGGGCACATAACTAAAACGGAAGAGAACGGAACATCCATACAGAATGCGCTCTGACCGTGCTTCTCATGGTCCACCATAAGGGATCGACGTTTCTTATTGTGGCTACTGTGTGCCCGGCAGTTTGAGTAGTGAGCAATAGAATGTAATCAATGCAATGCAATAAAGTGCAATCGAGCCCAACGATTTCTCTTTCATTTTGATGTCAAAACCACTCATACGTTTCTATTTGGCCACATATGTGGGCGCATTACATAACGACTCTATATGAAGTTAGAAATACTACTCGGTTACCTAATACATTTTGATCTGTCAGGGAGTATGTATTCTTCTCCACTATTCTACTTGTTATTGTTTCCTAACCTTGTAACCATTTTGTGCATCAAAACGCAAAAAGGATATCCTCGTTAGTATGTGTAATACAAATAGCGTGTATACCTCCCAAATTCCGCAGTACATTTTTCCATCTAAATATATTGTATTTATATATCAAATCACATCATAGGTTTATCCAGACAGAAAAGAAACACAAGATGAATGGACATGGGATGTCAGTGTCTCCTTTCTCTAGAGTTTTATGTAAGATATTATTTTCATGTATGTAATAGTATCGAATATCAACTAGTCCATTGTTAGCTGGTGCCCAAAACAAAACCTTTTCTGGTGCTTCTGAAGAAATACTAATTTAAGAAAAGTGGAGCATCGAACACCCAATTTATTATGAATAAACGTGGGAGATGTTTACTGGAGCTATCTTATTGCCTAAAACAATTCCTTGTGGTCGAAATGTGCAATTGATAAACTACACCAGCCTTTATCAATTAGTTCATGCCACTCTTATTTTTTTAGAATTTGCTACTAGATATAATTAATGTACCTAACGTATGGGCTCCGTCGATAGAAAAATGTTTTGACTTTTGACCTCACTCAAATCTTCCCCCAAACTAGCTAAAATTTGATAAAACTGATTCGAGTAGCCAAACTGGGAGCCATATAATTCGGACTTCTTTGCAAAATATTCCATGGAATGTGTATTATTGATCCAGCCCTACACTCTACATAGTACTGTACACTGTACACTACCTAGTAGGTATTCATAAGAATGCCTGCTGTGCTCATTGTCGGCTGCTACAATGCATACAATACCCGAAGGCATAGGGTCTTCGATGTCATAATCATAACAGAAAGAACAGGTGAGCAGTTGAATTAATTTTTATTCAATTTGAGTGAGGCAATTGTACAATTAAATTTCCAATGTGTCTTTACTAAAGGATTCTATTATTGGACAACATTTGACTAAAGAATATGCCACGACAAGAAGTTGTGGACTAGATTTGGTCATCGACATTGTCAGCAAAATTATGTCCACTCTGTCTAACCAAAAACAGGGTGAGCTGAACTGAAACAAATATTTACATTGTGTAATGGTGTGCTGTCGATATGAATGCAAATTCTTTAAACGACAAGATGAGGGAAAGTTAATGTTATAAGAAAGGCAGACAAATAACTCTTTTCAATGTATTATTTTTCTTATAGATCGTTTTTTACACTTGCACATAGGGAATAAATACATTGAGTCCAGAGGGGTAAACATTTTCCAGTACAGAGCACACGTAGTAATGGTTCTCAGGCCGAAATTCGAGAACGACACGCTACGCTAGAGACAGACAGGGAAACAACATTGAGGAATGTGGGTGGAGTAATGTGCGTAGAGTATAGGTTACACGGGAAAGCGAAACTGCTCAAAATTCAAGTGAGAGCCTTCAATTCATCATTTTTATTCTCAAGTAAAAGTTTATGTCGTTCATTATAAATGGGCAATCGTTGCAATCTATCGTCTCACTCAGAGTGTGAATACAAATCGGTTCATTATCCTCTGTCAGCTCCGCTGAAGTCTCCATGCCTTAAAGATTGGCTTCAACTTGACTTTAGAAACGTCTCCACTTGACGCAACTTTACCTCTTACATATAAAATCATTACATAGTAAAAATGTACACTTGTAATCGCTAGTTTGTTACTTTACTAGAACAGAATGTGGTTTGTGCACAATCGGCCTTGGAATAAAATAAATAACTACTAACTATAGGTATTATTGACATTTTATACCAATGTAACGGGAAACTGTATTCAAATAACAAATACAGTTCACCAAGTAAAACCATGGTTAGTTTTCACATGTGCCTTGACAATGCACACTAGAATTAACCACTACAACCACCGAACTTTTCAAACGTTTAGCATTAGATATATTCAGCGTGTGCCAGAGTGGGTTTTGGGTTTGGGTTTTTAATGAGTTTTTGGCGAAAAATCTGACCCATAAAAAGTAAAAACCCGACCCATTGGGTTTTTGCTAAAACCAAAAATTGCTAATTTATTGCTCGAGGTAGTTGTTTGATAATTGAGTTAAGATCTTACTACCTTTTTTCAAAGTAATCCAACGTCGCCTAAGTCTACCGCCTAAGGCAATCGATATAATTCGTATGCCCAAATATACACCTATGCTTAATATATGTGCCAAAAACCCATGGACCGGGGTTTTCCCTTCCCTGGATACATTCAAATTTCCATTTAGGGAAACTTATTCGTTAAACATTTAGTAAAGAACCACAAACAGAACCATTCTCAAAATTTTAAATTGAAACACTTGTAGACGTTTCACCCCACTGAATGAATTTGACACTGAATATACAATAACAAGAAAATACAAGTGTATTAAGTTTAAAATATGAAACACTGCACAAGTACACCAGCTCTTTGAGACTGTATTTTTATGTGCTTCTCGTTTGTGTACTGCGGTAGTCTACGAGATTGTTGTGTAATTCTCTTTTCCGTGGCTGCATATGTGAAGTCATCTACGTGTATGGATTTGTGACACTTGCAGGTGGTCGAAAGTCTTACAGTCAACTACGATGACACTCTTTTACGTGTTTTAATGAGTGACGGTTATTTTTGTTTTCCGTACGCAGACACTCCTTTCTCATGAGTCATGACAGTCATTCAACCCTGACAATGATTTTTGTTATTCCTAGGAGAATTCAAATGAGAATGAGAATGCGACGAGAAGCTCATCGGTATTTCACTTGCGCTGTCTTTCCGTGTTTGTATCGGATTAAATTTAAATTAAATGATTAATACCCTGAAGAGAGGAGATTATGATTTCGTTTAATATTTACATACCAACTGTAGTTACTGACCATCAGAAGGTAACTAATTGAATAAATATCTGAGTTGCATAAATCAAACATCGATATTTCATTCTCGTCTCTTTAGGTTGTAGACAAAGATGACCTGATTCTCTGATATAGGGAACCTACAGTGAGCGCCAGCGTGTGTCGTGTGTACTTCTTGGTAATTCACATGTACAACTGGAAAATTGAAGAAGCTACATTTTTGTCCCTAGGTTGAATAACCATGTCCTTAACTACAGAGGAAGGATTCTACGTATTAAATACGTTCACACTGTATCCAATCTGTTGACATCAATTGCCACAGTCCTTTAAATAAAGTTAAGCTAAAATGGCATGGATAGTACATTTTCAAGATTTCTGAAGCTAATTATGTATTCAGGCTTCAGATAGTATTTATTTACTGTACAGAAAAATAGAAGTGCAGGAGTGACTTCAGGATTTAATGACCCAAATTTTAAATACTAATACGCTACATAATATCAGATGCTACGGTATCACGGTGAGAGTAACAGTGGATAAGAACTTATGGCTTAACCACAGTCACTGCAAGGAATCTTTACTGAAGATAATACGATATGGATATGACATACTCATAAATATCGTATTGACCCAAATCTATAAGTAAAGAAGTAGGCAGCAGTAGTAAGCACAAGCAGATTCCCTTCTTCTTATCCTCTCTCTCTACCCTACCATATCGTCCTACTAAATTCAAAAGGAGAGAGAGAGAGAAGGCAGTTTCGATGATTTAGATGACTTGGCTAGCTCATAGATTTTCCCTGAGTCTGCATCTTTTATTCGTATTCCTTCTTTTCCTCTCTTCCTCAGACTCATGACAATCCTGAGAAATGGGGTGAAAATTTTAACCTTCGTTCTATATTTATACCACAAATATTTTTTAATGTCAACGCTCTATTTACGCACACACTCACATCAAAGTTAAGAATTTGACCAGGCACACTTACACGGATACACACACGGATGCACAATGAAATTTCAATTCTGAAAATTGCCTATTTGTATGCTTTCACTTGCAATTATATACAAAAGAGCTATATTGATTGTGAGTTTGATTAGATGGGAAAAATATACGTAATGATTTGATAGCGTATGGTACATTGCGGGTTTTGACAATTTTCAGAAGTCAATGGACTGTGAATACCGATACCACCAACCGTGAAGATCTTGGTGAATAATTAAAAAGTCAAAAGAAGGCACAATTCTTCAATATCTCATGTAATTTCAACAATGGGTTGACTTGCTTCACACAATGATAAATATTTCAACTACAACGAACTCCATTAGTATCTCGTGCCAAATAGCAATTGCTACTTCATTTAAGCTGCTCGTAGCAGCTTTAAGTTAGACAAGGTAAGTCAATGTAGCCATTGAAAAATTCTGACGACAGTCGCATATTGACAGAGTATTCAATCACGTAAAGTGAAAATAACGAGTTTTCCTAACTTGACTCCTATTGAATGGGTATTGAATGGGGAGCGGCTGGCAAGTTAGAAAAGGAATTGGATTTTTTTACCACCACCATATAGCCGTGCAGGAATGGGAAGCTAATAAAATGAACGGTAGGATTGGTTTTACCTACTTTCTTCCCTTCTCATTCATTCCCACACACACATATTTAGTTTGGCAGCCAAGTGAAGAAGCCAAGTCAAATCAAGTCAAGTCTAGAAAAACTCTCAGTTAGCTTTCACAAGAAAGAAAGGGAATTGAAGGAAAAGATTAAGTTATGTAAATGGCTATAGGAACTGGAGTTAAAAAGGAATACAGTGTCTCATAAAAATATGTTTCGGCAACTCAATCTTTCCCACTACTAACCCAAAAAAGGGGAGAGAAAATTGAGTTGGAGTTTGTAAGGCACACTGTACACATGAATTATACATAACTCTTTCGTTTGCTTTCTTCTCTCATCTATATCTAACCATCTAATGTAATATAATGTGGGTAATGGAGAAATGTGAAGAAATATGCTGGTAAAAATTGGACCGTGTTTGTATAGTTGGTAGTAGTTATGCCGTTAGGTATGTGCAGTAGTGGCTCCACACACACACACACACACACATACACACACACAGATAGCATAACTTGTGAATTGAAGGAAGGTAGAAATTCCAAGTACAAATAGAACATAACAGAACAAGGATACGATCTGTGAATGTAGTACGTTGTTGAATGTGTATATAAATGCAGCAAGGCTTACTCGTAGGCATATAGTCTAATTAAATTCATTTGTCAAGTCGGATTTCCTCCTTTCCTTTAGAGTTACTTATTCATGAAGTCCATCCATTTCTCTTTCTTCCTTTCTTTTGCCGTCGTGCTCCTTTCTTTTATTTCTGCTCAGTCCTCTTCTTTCCATCTCTACTACTACTAAAATTATATCTGTAAAAGAATTCGTGTGCACGTTATATATATATAGTCGACATCTTACTCTGCTCCTACCACACAGTTCATATCTACAACCGTGGAATACATATCCAGACATACGTGCAAGATAGTTTGCCTTGTGGTATTACAATTGCAATACGATGGTAGTTGTAGCACTTGCTATCCCACCAGCTACTTTTTTCACATCAACTTTCTCCGTTCTTTTTTATTCCTTTTATATTATACGTAGACAGAGTGTTACATCGTATCACTAGTACTATGCTCTTTCTCTCTCCTTCAGTTCACAAAGAGTCTCTAAATCATAAATCATTTTTATTTGGTGAGGTCTTTCTCTCTCGCATGAAAGATTTTCATTAATATGAGCAACGCCTGGGCTTGCCTTCCTTTTAATACGCTGACATTAAAGACTCTAGGTAAGGAACTTTCATTGTAGAGAGTCAAAGAAACACATTGTCTTATTGTGATCTGCAATGAGCATCGGCCCGATGAAAATACGGGTTTACATTTCGTAACCGGTGAAGATATTCGGGTGTACATAGTACATAGGATTGATATAATAATTTTTCTTTCTAACGATTTCACTCCAACGACTCGGAATCAAGATAGTGCCTATCGACATAGATAGATAGGTATGAATGCATTAAAATTTACGCACACGCAACTTTAAAATCCCATTACTCAGCTCCTAATGTCGACTACACTGTCTGTCAGTGTACATATTTAATATTGATATGTAAGATACCAAGACGTCGTTACATTTTCCTTTCATTATTATTACAAAAATTCACTCAAAACGACTAAAATATATCCACTAATACAGTGCCTATATTTTACTTACATGTATACTATGATCACGCTTGATGTTCAGGAATAAACCCTAAACTCGTGTATTCGGACAATTCAACCGGACAACTCAGTCCCACCCACAACTCAACTCTGGGACAACTCAATCCATTGTAACTCAACACCAACTCTACCCCTAGTAGTAATGGACACCTGAAAGCGGTACATGTATTACATAATGTAGTATTAATTGTGACGAAACCTACCCTGTCCTTTATTCCAATCAAAAATATTTTTATTCGAATGTAAAAAAACTGACTTTTGGTCTTTCCAATAGAAAACTTCCTTTCAGCCAAGCTTTCCCCCACCCACTCATACCTCCCTTGTTTTGACCCTTTTTAATTATTATATTTCCAAATTTTTTAATTAAGGTAAAAATTAAAAAGGATCAAAAACGGGGGGTTGTGAGTGGAGATCGGCGGAAAGGCATTTTTCGGTTAGGTTTCGTCACAATTAATAGTAGGTATAATGTACATTGTATTGTATACATGTATGTACTGCTTCATGTGCACATTTACTACGTAGATACATATATGTATCTACGTAGTAAATATATAAGGTTGAGCTGTCGTAGGGTTGAGTTGTCCCTCGGTTGAACAGTCGCTGGGTTTGAATTGTCACGGAATCAAAACGCAGTAACTAATAATCAGTAGTTAATAAATTTTTTTTCAACATTAGATTAATTAGATGAACCACATTAAGTTCTATATTAACAACAAATGGAGAGAATTTAGGTATCTTATTTATCATAACTACAAATTGTTAGTTTAAATATTTGTTCTTCCTAACAGATTTGTTCATTTGAGATAGGTACGCTTCCACTGAAACTGTTGAAGTGTTGAACCTTTGTCCATGTGTAAAAAAGTGTTTGTTAAAGTGCAGTTTTACATTTAGGGAAAAGGAATTCAAGAGCACGGGCGGATCCAGGGGCCTCATTCTCAAAGCGATTTTCAGTCCTATCCCAAATTTTGGGACCGGTATCTAAGCAACCCCCATGTAAAGGGGTATGACTTAGGATTTCCTAACTTTAGGCGCGCCCAAATGGCGTACGAGAATGAGCCCCCAGTGGTCGACTCTTGAAAGAATTTTTTAAAGAAAAAAGTAAAAACAAATGGATAAATGTCCAAATTTTGCACTTAAAACGTGATATTCTCGAAAATTTTCCTGCATTAGCGTGCCGCACTATAGTGTGGTTATTCATACAATGGTCTCGCCTCCCTAAAAAAATTTCTAAATCCCCCAGTTTTCAAACTTGTAGCTTCGCTTTACTGATAGTGTAGAAAAATAACTTGAACTCATTTATTTATAAAAAATAAAATGTAAAATGCAAATGTATGAAAAGAGCAATGGCAGGATTCGAATTCGGATTCGGCCGTAGTTCATAAGCAACACCCCTAAGCAGACAAAAATTAAAAATTGTTCTTGAGCTGGTGTAATATTTTGTTAGTGATTGTGTAGTGGTAATAGAGGTAGTGCATTAATAACGTAGTCCAACAAGACGAGAGGCAGCTGAGAGAGGTCTGAACCTAGGGGATCTAAAATCAGGAATTTTGCACCACGTATTTTGTGAACAACCCTTATTAAAGGGTAAAAATTGCGATTTCAAGCGACATAATTCGTAGATACTCGGGTGAACTAACATATAAGTAATATGTAAGTATCTTACCACAAATGAAATGTAGGTGAAATAGCATTAAATGAGCGTACCTCATGGGTCGAAATAATGTAGAGAGTTAATTTTTTATTAAAATTCCTTAGAGTCCCTCCCATGTAATAGGTGTGTAGCACAGTCAAATTTATAAACGTTCTTATAGTGTAGGTATGTAGGAATAAATCTAAACAAAGCGTGGTATATGCAGGCCAAATGCGTGAAATATCTACTGAGCATAACCACAATACGAAGAAGGCAAAGGATTGACGTTTTGAGCGATTGCTTAATTGTACACTCGGGAGGGAGGATGCTATGTGCACTCCTTTTGAAGCTGCATAACAAAACGATAGTTTTCATAGTTCAATCCCAGACTGAGGCTAGTGAGTAGTGAATAACTATTATTATGAAGATGGGAGTCGGTCATGCAAACTTCCATTTACAATTACATTATAATTCGTTTTCATATGTCTGAGTATTAGCTGGATGACATAAAATGAAGTTGATTGTGCGTTGCATTAGAAATGAAGTTGGAAGATACTCATGCTTTGATAAAACAGACACTTTAGATAATATACACTACGGACACCTTTAAGGTATCATTTATTGTGATGTAGTCACTCATGTTGAGTCCATGCAATGACTATATACTACACGGTAGGAACGGCACGTCAGTGTAGTAACATTACACTACACTCCATCCAATTTCCTGCTAGTGTGTTTGGAAAATGTTGTGTGAATGGAAAGGATGTCCCATTAAGAATGCAGTCTACTCTGTAGTACAGAGTCTGTACAGGTACTTACATATTCAATACCGACGTATTTAGAGTACTTATGTATGCTTTCTCATTGTTTTATATTTGGTTGGATCTCAATTACAAATTAAGCTGAAGAAATCTCAATTGGGACAATAGGCTTCGCTTCAAGCATTGTTCTACAAATCATCTTCAAATAATTACTAAACAAGCCGAAATTTCGACTGTCGACTCCGACTCCCATTAAGTCAAGAAGAAGAAGATACAGGCAAAGAAAAAGTTTAAATATTATCAAACTAAACACAACACAATGCATCTGATCTTGAGACTTACATGTTCGATCTAATATCTTTTAGTCGTAATGGTAATGATTATGTACATATTTCTATCCTCTGACGAATAATGGCACCATGGCTCTAATTCCACAATAGTATCGACTAAACGTAAGATTTATCACGATAAAGCCTTGCTAAATTGACGAAAACTTCATTGGGAATTTGTTTGAGTTTGCTGTTTAGAGAAAAGGAGGTGCTGTGCTTTGGCTTTATTGTGAACGACTAAATCAAGAGCACCCTGGGAAAGCAAACTTTACAAATTAAGTAGGAATGAGTGTGTATTTGAGAGTGGCTAAATGGAGAGTGTACAATTTGGACACTTTGTGTTGAAGTATTCATGTGGCTAATAAGATGTTTGAGTACCGAGCACACACAAGTGCAGTGCACATGGGGAAAGGAAACCAGAAAACTGGGGCGCACCACTAGCTGGGTTGAGGTGTTAGTTTCAGTTGGTAGTGGATGGCCATTGGAACTGGAACTAGCAATTAGCACTAGTTCTAGTTAGAGAATTAATAAGTAATCGCGCTGCTATTCCGAATAAACCGCACAACTCAACGGCTAATAGGCAGTTCCCTTGCTGTTCGTGAGCCATTTTCACAGATACGTGTAATTTTCTGGGTAGACTGGGCGACAAAGTTGAAGCAATACAAAGGCCTGCACACCCTGCATTTTATTCACGAAAAACAGAACAAAAATAACTTGAACAGAATTAGCTAGTCATTATATATATTCATATTGCAATACGAAGTTCCGCTGGTGTCATTAAATAGAAAAGCTTCTGTGCACTAAGAATGATAAAGTGGATTTGTGCTATTAGGGATCTAACAATAACTAACGGACTTTTTATTATCTACTTACAATTAAGCATGAAGAAAATTTCCCACTACAACACCAACTACCTACTCAAAGATTCCGTGCACAAACGTTGAGTTTTGTCTTTGTCTGTTGTACAGTTACACTCCCATTACGATGTTAGCTCTGCTTCAGAGAGTCCTCGAGATAAGAAGCAATTCTAGCAAATTCGTAATTAACAGCAATGCGCTGCATAAAATTACATTAGGAAGACCAAGTGTGGCAATAAAATTAGTAGTTCTTTCCTCAAAGTGAGAAGACAAAGCAGCGGTAACCTACCACCGCCATAAATTCAACGAAGGTAATGTGTAAGGGAACGACCGTGAGATGTTGTAGCTCTTCAGATGCAATTTATATGTTGGAGGAACTCGCAACATACACAAGTAGTACACTGTGTAGACTTGTTTACATGCATGTAATAGCTATCCGTGTAAATTTGTGCTGTACACAAGCCTCAACTCATAATTCACAGTCATCGGGCTGGTTGCTTTGTATTTCCTGTGCTCGTGCCCCTTTCTTTGGTTGGTAGGCGTTTCTTGATCTTACTACTATTACTTCTACTACAGGTATTATTGGTATTGCACGTTAAATAAATAGTAGACCAAAAATGTTTGATTTCTTGAATGATCGGCTGGCTTGCTCTCAGTGCTCAGCGTGACCACTACGCAAATAACGGGAATCAAAGAATCAAAGTTCCTCGTTAGTTATGTACAAGTGAAACAGTAAAAGTTACTGCGTTCGCGTCCGCACAATGCTTATACTGTGTAGATATACAACTAAACCCATGATGTGGAACATTTTTCTGTGTAGTTGCAAAGAGTATGTAGCGAGACGAACAGGAAGAGAAGACCAGCCCGACCAGCGGGGAGAGGAATGCAACGAACTGAAACCAAACCAAGACCACCAATTAGCGCAAGGGAAAGCATGGAAAACTAACGGGACTGTGAACTAAAATAAACTATTTTCCTGTGCACCGCAATGCATTAGGTGGGTAGTCAATTTAACTTTATTCTAACCGAGTCGCATTTTACTTACGGGAACTGCATCAGCGGACACGGAGCAAGTGACGCAGCCCACATACTACACCACATCCGAAGAAAGCCATGGGGAATAAACAATGTACTAGTATAATACATAGCAGATAGTTGTTGGTGGATGGCAGATCTCCGTTGCTCTTTCAATAACCAGTCACTCGCAGCTCAACGTAGAAAGCTTAAACTAACAATAAGTAAATCTTTGAAGCAAAGTTAGCGGAACTAAAACCAAACAGCACAAAAGAAACTTTGCAATACAACGAAACGTACTTTACTTAATTTCATCGCGAGCCCAGAATTAGAATATGGAACATCCCAGTGTGTATTTGTAATTTTTCGTATGCTTTGCATCAGGAAGCATATGTTGTGTCAGGGCTAGATATAAATCTTACGGCGAGACACTAAATATAAACATTGTACTATTCGTTGTAAAAGTGACTTAAAAATAGAATAGACCCTTTTAGTTCTATGTACAAGATATCCCTTAATTACGCGCTCTTTGAAATATTGCTCTCTAAGTATTGCCACTAAAAAAAGAATTTAGGTTTCTCAGTCAAGGGATCAGACAATAAAGCGTGTTCTGGTGGACCTCCCATTGTTTTTAAGATTGCAGTGTTGATGCGAGGTTAACCTAGAAAAGAAAGACACCAGAAGAATGTTTTAAAATGTAAAAGTTTATATTCGCTCCACAAAGAGCAGCCAACAGCTAAAGTTAAGTATGTGAAAGCATATGTACGATTTGCTACGACTTAAAAAGTGAAAGTTAGTTAAAGCAAAGCATAAAGTATATAAGCAATAGAAAATATTATGATAAATAGATGGAGAGCCAATAGAAAGTAAAGCATGAGCGAGAAACGTGCACGTTACATAAGAAGTATAGCGTATGCGGGTATCATGTAATGTTAGCACACAATAGACAGGAATGAAGGAAACAAGGAATAGAGATGGAAAGGAAACCAGAGAAAAGCAAATCAAGGCAAGACAAGTCTAGAGAAGGGAACGGAAAGGAAAGCTGAAAAGTAGTCTTTGAAAGACCCAAAGTAGGTTAAAGATTGTGTAGGCTGCGAGATGTATCTGTACACAGTTCTTATTACATCAGTACTCACCACACAGTAGTAGGCATATATACTTTATACTCACAACAAGTACATATGAATTCGTGTGTGTATCTATATAAACTATAAAGGAGAAAACGTATCTTTTGTGTATTACTCTTCCCTGCTGCATTACATGTTGTTTGTATCGCATGGATGTTGGGCAGAGTAGCGAGCTACGGCAAATACTGAACACACTATGTGGGTTCTAATGCTGACGCAGCTTTAGCCTTAACTGTACACTATGAGTGCAATGTTGTCCTTGTGCAGTCTAGCCAAGTCTTTTGTTACGTGCATAGACGAAATGTACTTTGAAGTGGTTCTTCGGCGATTTGACTTGTCTCGGGACTTTCTCCAAACGAGAAAACGTCTGTCTCCCAATGCATGCATGCAGGGCGGCCGAGGAGATATGTCGTCCTTACAAATGGTTCATGTTTGCTGAGAGGAAGGAAGGCAGTTGGTCGACAGCGGATTCCACTATTCCGACCATTTACTTGCACAGTTTTTGGTTCGGTTTTCTGTATACTGCATTATTCCTGTCTGTGTGCACTGCAATGTTTTGTTAAGCAGATAGTCTTCTGATAGATGCCATTACATGGCATTATATTATCTCCCTCTCGCTCCCTCTACTGCTCCTATCTGGGGTGGTGCTAGATGCATTATGGATGTAGTTTACTAACATACATAACCATAAGCAAAGTTCGACTGTTCCTCGGAACATGTGTATAGAGTAGTGGTGGTAGGTAGAAATGTGGGGTAGTAAGGGCATCGAGGAGGACTCAAGCATAGGAAACTGGAAAACAACTGTAATTAAGTGAGTATCGATTCAGGATTTGCTTGGATACGAAACTAAAGTAAAGAGGAAGGAATTGTGTTGTAGTGATGTAATATAGTTTTAGATACGTATCCACTATGCTGGAGATGGCTTAAGTAAATACGCCAAGTATTTGCACTCGCTTATACTTGGAGAATCCGGATATGCAAGCGCAAAGGAAGTTTATAGTCCGTTCCTATTTGATAACGAGGTGGTGTGTTACGATTATATGGTAACGGATGAAATAATATTTTATAAGCGTTACCTACATTTTGTGTGGTGCTACTTAAGCTTGCTTACAACTTTATCGTTTAACTGTGTATTACATACAACTTTATTTTATGCGACGCTTTGGTATACACGCTCTGTGAATACGGCTTAAATTTTGTCTTCATTGCTTTTCATTTCCGAAAATATCTGCACTGTACATAGTATTTAATTTATGTAGTAGGGATTTACTTGCGACATGAAGGTTATTATATGCGAAGTAGTTCAGGATGACCGAAACAAGTTTATGCGGTTGACTCTGTTGCCCACTTACCCTGCGAGTCCAAGTCGAAAACAAATGGAATAACTGTCGCTTATGTACTATCTTGTTTTGTATCAATGTCACTTGCGTAAGTGTCCTTCCATTCTAAATTGCATTTTATGGAGGAGGCAGAAAAAGAAGAGCGATAAACGCATTAGTATGAAAGCTTTGGTTCACTGATACTTCAGTCAAATAGAAATTGACAAATCGGCTGCAGTCTTCGCGGTTGGCTTAGCCAATGTGTAGGCTGAGATTCTCTAAGTACCTTTCTGTAGAAACATTTCTTGTGTGGTGGGCTCGTTGGAATGTAATTACAGAACATTTATTAGTAATTTTATTTTCTCAACCAAAACACTGCGTTTGCCCGAATTCTGTAGACAAAATTTACACAAATGAATTATTTATACCTTATTTACTTACTTACTACAAAGTAGCGAGCCGTTATCCACATAATTGCTTCTTGACCTGAATCTTTAGATTCCACATGCCAGACCAAAATAGTATCTTGTAAGTACATAAGTATTTGCCCATTTAATATGTCCTATGTGCGTTTTTCTATTCTCAAGTATGCTTGAATGAAAAAAGATTGAAAATTTTAATTTCAAAAGTTTAATGGAGTTAAGATGTTTACGAATGCTGTACTATGTAACACTGAGTTAGGCTTGGCTTGAACATAGTGAAGACTTGACAAATGGGGTATTCGCCAAGTATTCATAGAACAGACTAAAACTGATTGAGTTCGTCCACTAGTGTCTGAAGCAGCAGCATAATGAATAAACCTGTTTAAGTAATCTCGTCCCTGTTTGTGCAATGAAATTCCACAAATTTTGCAAAATTTATTTCCCTTTGTGCGGGTATTAATAAATTGTGTAAAAATTAAATATTAAAAATAAATATAATAAATAAGTGTAACAATATTACATAATATTGCTTTTAGAAAAGCATGATCGTTATGATCACAGTGGAAATGAAAAGAAGAAGCGATGAAATCACGTTCCACCAAATGAGTGTCTATAAAAGGCATTCAAAGCTTAGTGTTGACTCGCAACACATGTAACAGGTTCCAAACCATTCAACGTGAAAGCAAGTGGACGACTATTTCGAATCCAACTTTCACTCTTCACCTAAAATACTCTAATTAAGGGAAAACTTTAGATGTTAACCTTTGGTAGAGGAAGTTGGAAGTTTATTGGTAGGAGTGATCAGTAATGTCAAAAAGTCACTGCTAACTTTCAGCTAACGCGAGAATTACAAAAGAAAATATAATGGTGGAAACTGCCGTGTAATAATCAAAGCACATTTCTACCTCTCTCTCTGTTCTATGTACACAGTACAGAGAATAACCACATAGTACACACTTTATGTTTCCACCACATATATGTACGTGCGATGGAATTCCCATTCATAGTAACTATCTATGACTGTATCTGCTGGCATTGGCAGCAATGGAACATACCGCACACGTTTGTGCTGGAGAGATGAGAGGACGTTTCGGCTTGCTCACACAGGAGTCAGTGTAGTCCGACTGTAAATTCGAATGTGTTGGGAAAGCACTTTATAACATTATTTTATGGCTGAATTTACTGTGTAAATATCATGGCTCCTGATGCTACTGTCTCTCTTTTCCAATGAAATGGCTTCACACAGGTCTCGCGCCCTGCTTACTCATTGTTACTACAAAGCTGTAAAGCACATACCTAAGTATGAACGGCACTGCCATCTTTAACAAATAGCACTGCATTTAGTCCTTTGCTGTAGATACATTTACGGATCTTTAGAAGAGGTAATAAAATCCCATGCAGTGATTTTTAGGAAATAATTGTCTTCCTATCCCCCTATCTGCTTTCTGCATTCCCAGTATTTATTGATATACTGAAAATTTCCTAATGCAATATTCCCCAACCATAAAATTGCAAACTACCCGTATGTGAGTAGTAAAAGTAACTTTTCCTGACCACTACTGACAGATCGTGCTGAAATCTACTCGCACCCACTCTGTATTTATAGGCATCACATTGAAATGAGTGCAGCTCTGTGAAACATAAAATCAACAAAAAGGGTGAATGGTGAAGGGAACAGCTTTCCCAACGTGCAATTTACTCGATAAAGATTTCAAGCCGTGCACAAAATATAGAGGTAATAATGCTTCATCGATATATAGCGTGGCAGAGCAAATGTGTACATTGTGGTTGGCCAAAATGTGCATATCTGGAAATTGTATAAATATTGTCATTCTAAAACTGTGCAAACGCCATCCGTACACTTTGACACGTGAGAGAAAGATCATAAGAATCAGCAATTAAGCAATGCAAACTTTGACAACAAAATTAAATTGTATCTGTAACTCAAAAATTGTGTATTTATTTAGCTAATATAATTTAAATATATTAACTTCACCGTATAGTATTTCAGGCTCTTCATGTTCGACCTATGACTAGGACTCACAATCAGATACCTATTCATTAGATGAATTTTCCTTTGATTTCCTTTGGATGAACAAGTGATAGTTAACTAGTCAAATAAAAAGCTCTAAAATCTTTTTGTAGTACACGAAATAGTTTCAAAGACTTTCTCTTCATTCATGCCCAATCCTGCTCAACTCATTCTTCTTCCAACCTATTAGAGCAAAGGAGATAATTTTTTTGAGTGATATTGTAATCTAAATGTAGTCAGCAGTCAACACACCTTTTGCAATGATGAGATTTTACAATCCGTGCGTAGTACTCAATTTATTTTTAATGTGCTTATTGTAATTATGGATGTCCATTGAAACGTTGTGAATTAAATGAGCTTGAATGTGAAAACATTCTTCTTTCAGTATTTATTTGCGCACAATAAAATAGAAGTCGTTGCATTTAGTAGTGTTTTATTCATTATCAAAGAGGTAAAAAGCATTGCTATGTAAGGAAAAGGAGTACCGTTTTTGTTGTGTACCTAATACTGAGACCTAATGCGTTTACGACTGCTTCAGTAATCATATTCTTAAGCTAGTAGAGTAGAAGTGTGTAAATGACATTATATAATAATCCAATTGAATTTAAAAAATAATAATTTAAGCCTTTAAGGTTTGTTATCCCGCTTATACAGAATATAGTAGGTACGGCATGTTTTGGTGAATGGAAAGAGCGTACAATGTAAAACAGAACCGTATGCACAGCATCTACCCACTGAAACTGGCGTTATTGTGTTGGGCATTCCATAATCCGGATTATGTATACAATACGCTTCCAGTTGTTTATTGAAGACAATAAATGGTCAGCAAATTTCTATTCCGCTCGTCAATCAACTAATTTTGAATTGAGCCGCAGTATTATTCGAGCAAACATATTATTTCCAAAAACTCGAACAAATGGGCCATACGCCGACTCACAACAATGCAAACCCAGATGTCTTTCGACGGTTGAGTTCTGTACAAATGTGCAGACGAGAATTGTATTATAGTTTTTCGCAATTCATGACAAGAAGACTATCAATCCCGCACGTTTTATACCTGTTTTCGCAAACATATCAAATTATTACACAAATTCCTGTGAGCATTATTTTCTTTTTATGTTTATAATAAAGGAATGTGCAGAAACAAAACAAAGTATGTATTCCGTGTGCAGAAAGGAAATAAAGAGCATTGTTGGTAGCACTACAGACAGAACAAAATTAGATCAAATGAGTTAGCAGATAGATCTTGGCAAAGCATTAGGGATGAGTGGCTCTGGTTGTTCTACATTGTGAGCTTCAGAATTGTCTGGCAGGAGCACAATACAAAGCGGAAAAGCAATCTTTCATTTTGTCTTCAGCAAACAAGCAAGGCTAGGCCCTAGCTTATACTTACATATTTATTCCAATTGCATTACTAAAGATAGTAGACATGGTGTCCAGCCATCCCTTTGATTAAATTCGTGAGCAACTTTGCATGGTCAGACTTCGCAGAACGCGAGCATCATTGAATCAGTGTACATGACTGTGCGTGAAGTTGGCAGGTTGCGAACCGTAGCTAAGGACCTATCTATAGTGAACGCCTCCAGCAAAAGATTTATAGGTACATACCATAGCACACGTCTAGTTCACATATAGATCTGGAATGCGTAAAGCAATTTTCTATAGCATTGTATAATCGACAAGTCGGACATCTGCCCTGCCACCAACTTTGTTGACAGCAGACTCTGTGTAAGAGCAAAGAATAGCCCGTCAGAATTATCTACACTTGCAAAAGGGGGTTAAAACCGTGACATTTGCTCTACTTATATTTTTAGCAGACAATTCCTTCGAAACGCACTTACCAGACGTCATTGTAATATTATCTGCTTTATAATAGCCATTCACTACTGCATGAATGAGTTATGGTTAAGGATTCAGAGGCGCACGAATTATTTAATTTAGTTCTAGCGAATTTTGCTAAGAAGCTTTAATACTTCTTGTGGAAATTTCTGCGAAGAATCGCATGCCTTTAGGAATTAGGAATCGTCTAAGAAATTACATTAAATGCTTTGGCGTTTAATTCATAGTAACCGCAAAGTTCCATGGTCATTGAATATAGACGCTATAAATAATTGTTATATACTACAATAATGCAATCTGAAACACTATAAGTACTATTACTGAACTACAGTACCACCAAAGGCATCTGAAGGAGGCTACATAACGTTTGCACTGAATGTCATTGAATCTGAGTCGTAAACGTGCATTTGGATAGAAATAAGATTGGGCACAATGTTTCTGAGCATTAAGATAAATTTCTTAAAGCATTTGGATTTACGTCCGATTTCTTGCACTGAATTTGTTCGTTTGGATGCTCTCTCTCCCTTTCTCTCTCTCTCTATAGTAGTACGTTGTTTATGTAATAGCTGGGAAAGTTTGCCATGTCACTTTCATGTCAAACAAGTACGTGTGCAGTGCTCCAACTTTTATTGAATTCACTGCAGTGCACCAACACACACGCAACTGTACAGAGTGAAAGCAGAGAGAAAGCGAGAGAGCAGAGGACGCAGAGCCAATAGCCAATAGTGTCAGTAATTCTGCAGATAGTACCTCCAAATCGTAGATGTCGTCAGAAGAATGTACTAGTAGTGCTCATAGTACACATATAATAACTGGGGAAGAACACAACTCAACGACAAAATATATTGCTGAAAATTGTATGTACTTTGCTTTACTTCATTTTGAATATATTCCTTCCGGAGAGTACAATAAAATAGGTGAGTATACTTTCGACTGCTAAAGTGAACAGCATTATAATGTGCCTATATATATATATTACGTGGAATAGGTCACTGCTGCGTCGAACCATTGTGATTTTATCAAAGTTTTTATCCTCTACAGTGGTGAACACAGAATTGCGATATGTTATGCTTTGGGTGTGTGGGATGTCGGACTTTGTGTCGTCGTGATGTGTGCCAGAGAGAGAGAGAGAGAGAGAGAGAGAGTGAGTGAGTGAGAGAAAGGAGAATGAAGTCGAGTCAGGAAAAGATGGATTGGATGTTGGAAGCAGAGGGTGGATGGATGACAAAGTCCGTTGAATATTGATGGAGTCCCATTTTGAGTCGAACTCGAGGTTTGCATTTTTCTCCACAAAAAGAGCTTTCCTTCCAATTTCAAAGAGTAGAAAGTCACAGAGAGGAAGATGCCTTTTAGAATATTGGAGAGAGAAAGAGAGTCATTCCTGGCTAAAACTCAGCATTACAATAAAATGGTACACACAGGGAAGCAGTAGAATATTGTGTACCAGAGCTGTAGTTTTGCGAGATGTGATGTGACTGACTTGTACGGCTTTTTTCCTATTGTCGTCGCAAGTTTCTGTTTGTATATGGCTGCGTATTCTACTGTGTAAGTAGTTTGGCTTTTATACATCGCATTGTGTTGTGGTTGTGTTGTCAAAGTAGGTAGCTAGGTCTAGTATGAATAAGGGAATTGCATTTTTCCTCTCCAACTATCGTCTGTCTTGTTTGTGTGTTTACAAATAGATTTGATCGAATAGAACGGTAAGGAACACACGTGGTTAGTCTCAGTCTCAGCTCCCTTGTAGACTAATAAGAAAAAGTATAGCAACAAAAAGATACAACAATGCACGATGAGCTTAGCCGTTCTCTCTCTAACTCTCTCCAGAAATTGTTCCTTCTACGTGTAAGTGCATATGTGGTTGAAAAGATTGCAATTGCATCTACAGCAAAGATATCTATCGAAAAAAACAAATTTAACAATACAACTTATTGCATGACTTACGGTAAATGAAAAGAAACTAGAATGCATTTTTCCCAAATGGACTTCCACTATGAAAAAATGGTAAGATGCCTTGAGAAATAGTAAAGAATATTCTGCTGGTGACAGTTGATATAGCAATATAGTGAAAGTACATTCCTACGAGCTTTCTCCTCTTGTTTTCTTATCCGCTGTTCTGTCCCAGCAGCTCAAGGCTGGTACGTCAGCTTTGTTTTTAGGCTACATCAAAACAAAGATATCAAACAACATATCTAAAATGCATTTGTGCATTTACATTTAAATATATACACATCAAGTAGAGGACACATGGAACACTAGATTAGATTTGTATATTTCTAGGTACACGTTGGAATGATAAATTTGAGTCAAAATCTGTGCATTTACATATGGAGATTTACAAATACTTACATATATTTGTTAGTAGACTACCTACTAAAGGCCACTCGGCTACTTTGATGGCATATATAATTGAGCAGTGGAAACAACATTCTGTCACTGAACCGCAATGTAAAGGTTGGACAAGCCTACTGCCGCATGGATAAGCAATGAGAGATAAATATACACACAATAACAAAAGAGGCAGCCCATGGCTGATGTCTGATGAAGATATTTTATCCCAAAATATAGGAAGGAGAATTCCTTTTCTGTATATCTAAAGCAATATCTAGGGTCAGGTCCGCATCTTCGGGTTGTGTGTAGACAAAGACAATAGCTGACCCGGTTTACTTTGTCGGGTGATGTTCAAAAGGATTTAATGTAGCCCGCACTATAAAATTTATTTATATAATCTCCACATTTATTTGTATCTATATACTGACTATGTATTATATTGGTGTGTGCCTATAAGGATAGGATTTAGAATTAGCTGATAGGTACTCTGGAAGACTAATGTACACGATACGTGTCTGTGTCTGTTTCAGATTGTAATGTTGTGTTTGTGTTTTGTGGTGGTGGTGGGGCTGGAGACAAAAAGAAGAGAGAGAAAAAGAGAGTATCTAATGCAAAGAGTAAAAGTATTGATAAATGATGAGTGCATTGCAGTGGTAAGACAGAGGAATTCAATTTGGTTCAGCCAAGGGAAGAAAAGACAAGGCGCTTAGAGACGATCCATATTATGTAAACTTGCCCCTTTTCATTTTTCGAATCGTGGGGAATTTATTGAGCACGAGGAACTCTATAGACGCGCAACCTACCTCTTTATAAGCCCATTTTTGCCTATACTTATGCGGGACACATAACTCAGACAGATAGACGAAAATGGAAACGTTAGCACAGTGTTCAGTATTCAGCCATGTTCCTATGCATTACATTGCTTTGACTTTGTTGTCCTTCTTATGTTTTTGTCTATTTACCCCACAGAGAGGCAGTGCACAGTAGAATCTCTATTCGCAACTATGTATAATATTCCTGTTGTCGTGGGTTGTCCTTACAGTGGTATATTTATTTTCACTGCTGTGCTCTGTTGTGTCAGAATTCGTGTGGCTTGTCTACTAGTGGTAGATGTACGATCTACTTCTTCCATACACATATACCTATATGATATGTACATATAATATATATATATATAGAGAATACTAATGCATATCTATGGAAGGTGACTGACTGCAGTTACATGATTCCTTAGCATAGAGGCTCTGACTTCGGTTCCGTCCTTAGGTCTGTAGTATTTGAACAAACTGTAGTCGGAAGTTTGTGTGTTTGTGTGTATTTCTACTTGCACAGAGGAGAGAGAGAGAGGATTGAATTGGCTGGATGGACGAATACCAAAGTTGAAAGTCGAAGGTGACGGATGTGCCTTGAATGCCTTATATGCACTTTCTTCCATTTTCGTACCTAGAGTCCCTTTCCTTATTTCGAACAAGTTGCTCCATGCTCTACATACTAACTACTTGCTCTTCTAAGTTATTGGTGTTTACTACCTCCCTTTAAATCCTATTTGCACTGGCTGCTTAATGATTTATTCCAAATGGGGAAACTGGTAAAACCAAGTGATCCTTTATTTGAATCTTCCCGCCTTCCAGCTAAACAATACATTGTACAAAGCCAAGTTAAATATTTGAAGTAAAACTTATAGGGAGATTGATTCGTTGAGTCTACAAATAAATACTCGAAACACCTTTCAACACTGTGTAGGCGCGTAATTGAACGATGATTACGTATTTAGATCTGCGTACGCACAAATTAAATATTTGCAAAATATTTTTGGCTAGCTTCTACTCCCAATAATTCCATCAGGGCTTATAGTGCTCAGAATTGTAAAATACGTACAAGAGCAGCCTCTAAGTAAATGTGCGTGGAAATTAACTAGAAAATTTATCATGTGTTGTCAACAGTTTTTACAGGAACCTAGGGCAATAATTCACCAGGAGTATGCTTAAAAATGTACAGGAAGCAGAATAAACAGCGTATTTACTATATTCGGAGCATGTTCATTTGCTAAAACATTGACTATATGTATTTTGCGCTGCTGCTAAGGAAGTAGTTTCCAAGTGAAGAGGAAGTTCTGTTCCAGAACCTAAATCTAAAACCTGAAGAGTGCTGTGAATTTGTTCCAATTTAACAAGAATCTTCTAACAATAAACTGAGGCGAGTCGCTTACTAAAAACTCTGCGTATAAATTCAATAGGAAGCTCATTGTATATTCGTACGTTAAATAGTAAAAGTCCACAAGAGCAAATGGACAGAATAACAAAGTAGCGTTTGACAATATTCTTTTATAG
The DNA here is from genome assembly GCA_019776185.1 of Plutomurus gul. Taxonomy (NCBI): domain Eukaryota; kingdom Metazoa; phylum Arthropoda; class Collembola; order Entomobryomorpha; family Tomoceridae; genus Plutomurus; species Plutomurus gul. The sequence goes on along the minus strand of JABASC010000804.1, from coordinate 8,252 downwards.
TGAACTTTCTCTGCTTGCTAACTCATTGTGTAGTTTCAAATAAAATAATGCAATGTAACAGAGAAGTTTCTACTCTCCTCACATTGCATTAAGTTGACTCACACAAAAGAGAGCGAGTGAGTGAGAGAACGTAGCCAAGCCAAGTTAGTTTTTGTGCTAACAATTTGAGAGCACAGAGACAAGTGTAGGAAAGTCAGCCGAGTATTGCCCTGGCCAACATTACACACAGAACATAGCTAGTAGTTGCAGAGACGACTTGCTGAGTGATACACACACAACACGGGATGCTACTACAGAAAATACGTATTCCCTACTACTAAGCTGGCTGAGAGACCGTACGTTCGTTTTCTACGGTGGTAAAGGCTGCGCAGACGACTTGGACTCATTTTATCGAATCTCGTTTGTTCAGCTCAACAGCACGGCTCTCTTTTGCTCTTGTGGCCCATTGCATAGCATTGGCCCACAAGGATAGGAGGAGATCTCGATCCTCCCTGAGCGTAGTAGTCGTTCCCATGCATCTTTACTCAACATTCACACAATCTTCAATAGCACGACAGAAACGTTACTGACAGACTCAACTCCAACACACACAATCTCTATCTCTCTCTCTCTCTCTCTCGCTCGCTCTCGTTTCAACTTGAGGTTTACAACTTCAATGGTTCACCAACATCTACTACTTACTACTAACAACAAGAGGTAATATGTAACCGAGGCTAACGAGCTTCTGTACTACTTACTACTACACTACTGTTGCACTGTGAATACAGTTCAGTTCAGTGTTCACAAAAAACTATCCACATTACTTTCTTGCTGAGTGAAATCAAGTAATCCCGCAGTAATAAGGAAAAGGGAGACTTGGTGTGAGTGAACTCCAGTTTCACCGGGCTGGCCAACTTGAGAATTACAGACACAAGGAAAGGACATCAGCTTCGACTTTTCCATCTTTCACCTTCGGAAGACGTCAACCGGCTACGAATTTCGTCATTTCAGTTTTTATTACGTGTCTACTTGTCTCGGACAGATCAGCCAGAGATATAATTGACAGGTCACACTTTCACCACAGTTTTCCCTTCAGTTAACCGCAACGACAAATATTTGTCACAAGATTTGCAGATAAAAACAGTATATTATATAGTGTTATTATTGAAAACAATTTCGCAGTCAAAATCTACCCTCAGGTTGAATGGCCTCTCTGTTTGCACTGTGAAAGTGTACTTGGTACTGCACAAATGACATTGTATTATTGTTGACATAAAAATAACAAAATCGGGTTCGGGTCGTTGCTTGTGTTTGTGGACTCACATGAAGGAGTTTGCAACTCATGCATCTCCCGGGTATTACTGTCTCCATTCAGTGGAATTAGCCAGATTATTACTGGAGCCTTGGACGGATTACTCTTCAATAATCACATCGTTGTCTACTGTCTAAAAGATATTACTACCCGTATGTGGGCATTATAAAAGTTTATTTCCTTCAATTATTATTACATGCACTAATGTATTATGAAGTGGAATAAGGCTTACTTCTACGTGCGTTATTTTGAATTTCCTAATAAATATTATTTCTGTTGAACTCCAGTTGGACAGCAATGTGTCTATCTACAGTGTGCGGAGTTTAAACGGCTTAGTGGGCAATACTTTTGGAAATTTTTGGCATACGGTTATGTACAGTCTACTCTTCTAGTAAAACTCACTCAGTGACGAGCAAGAGCAAAGGCAAGCAACTTAAGAAAATTGCAAAAGAAAAGGAGCTTTTTCTTTATTAGACCCGTGAGCAGTCAAGTCCTCTTCGTATAAGTGAAGAGAAGTGAGTTTCTTCTCCAACATTGAAAGTTGCCAGTTGAAACGGCTAAAGGTACACACACACACACACACATTGTGAAGGCTGTCTGGTGTACTACTCGTACGTACCTCTGCAAAGAGTAATCCGAGGAGAAAAAGATTATATTGCACATAAATAAAAGAGAACAAGTGAGTACCATAAAAGACGTACACATACAACTGCAAGCACTATAGTGTTCATCCACAGATATTTTCTACGGTTCGGTTTCCCGCACAAAGTGAAAGCAGATTCTAAATCAGAGCATCGAAATCAAAGCTCATGTATCTTATCTCATCGTATATAGTAGTAGTCGTAGTGAACGAACTGAACTAAACTGAACTACTTAAGGCAACTAACAATCAGTAAGTAAAAAGTATTAACACCACCGACCGTGTGGTGCATCTGTAAATTCTCCGTGCCTATATAAAATATAGCATTGGTTTGCAAAGAAAAGAAAAAGCCCTGAAAACGATAGGAAGTGCGTCTTGATCCACTCAAAGATTTATATAGGAAATTTCACTCGATAAATCACTTGGTCTGCACTGACTATTTTTCAGATCACATTTCTCCTGTAATTAGTCAAATGAAGTGAAGTGTAAAGTAAAGAACTGAACGGAAAATCACAGAAAGCATTACATAGGGGGGTGCTACTCGCTAATGTGCATGTAAAGCTTTCTAGTGAAGTCATACAACGAAGAAAGAAGTCCAGGAGATGTGACGCCAAAGAAAAAACCCAAGTCAAGGCTTACAAAAGCCGAAAGCCTAGCCAAGACTTCAGGAGTCAAGATTTATTTCCGCGAAAGTTGATCCGTTCTCATATACGTACGCTACATAACATATGTATGTACACACGTGCATAAGCCTACAGGATAAAAATACACGTAACGACATCGCTACGTAAAGAAAGCTGAGAAAGTTCCACAGAAAACGTACTAATCATAGTAGCAAAAACTTTGTGCAAAAATTAATAAGGACACGTCGAGCAAAATCATTGAGTGACTAGTAAACTGGAGCAATTTTTCTAATCAAATCTTCAACTGTGTCAATTTTACTAATAAGTTTGTCATCAATCATCAGTTTCACTGTTCTTCACAGCCAACCGACCCACCTATCAACGAATGTTATTAACACATCTGTGTACTATTTCCAAATGGTGTACCCACCCAATTAAAATGTTTGTGAACATTTTTCATTGTTAGGTGTGTGTGTACTCTCCCGTCCGTTCGAGTATATCGTGCAGACAATGTAGTAATAACTCGTCTGTTCCCAAGTAAATTTCGTAACACGGTTTCAACAAAGAAAACAATATACATTGTACTTTGGAATTCCGAGCGTGGAACTATTCTAACACTCTTCAGTGTAGGAAAAATGTAAGTATACTTATTAATACAGCAATAGTATTATATAATCTCTAAATTATACGCCTAATGGAACATAATAACATAATACTACATACTTTAAATGGGAAATGAAAAAAGGAATACCGGTAATAAACTGTAGCGTTGAGGGAACTAGCGTGCAGACTGTTTGGATATATTAATATCTGTCTGCAGATAAAAACAGAGGCTACCGACTTATGGTTGATAGTATATAGGAGTGGACCGATGACAGTCAGTCCACTGGAAGTCAAGTCAGTCAGCAGCGGCAGCAGGACATTCTACAACTGTCCTCTACAAACTATTTTATGTCGTTGAATGAATGAATGTGTTCGCTGTCGTCCAGATCGTCCTACTCCACTAGCAGGGACTACGTGAGCTCTCTCGTTTCAGAAGCTGCTTTTTTATCATTCTTTCATCTGGTCCCCGGAACAAACGGGATAAAGAAGAGAAAACACGGGAATTCGGTGTTCCTAACAAATCTCTGACTTGAGTAGTTGAGTATCTTGTGTCGAGTCGCTAGCCCAAACCGTTCACTATCGAATGGGTTGTATGAGATAATGGGAAGAGAGGACAGATCGATTCTATCTAGCCAACCGTAGCCAACACACACAGCGCACAGATATTCAATAGTCCTTTTGTTGAAAACTTCGCTCAGCCTAAACTTGCTTCCTGTACGACTAATTTATCGTACATCTTTATCGTAAACGATACAACATTGCACGAGATAGTCTTACACGTAAACACAATGTGCCCTGCGTATAGAAAATTGATATTTTTCCCATTCCGAATGATAAATCAACGAACTAAAAATAAGTGAATACGTCAAAATATATAAACTCTATGCTTTGTCTGTCGCTCTCTTCCGTTATTGATATTATATGAAAGCGTGGAACAGTTAGGCTTTCACATCGGATGTCAGTTGTTCCAGTTCTTCAATCTGTCTTGTGTTGTGTTGTATGTAGCTTACGTAGCAACTTCTATCTAATTGAAGGGACAGTAAATACTGACTTTTCTATTTCAATTCTTCATCCTTCCACCTCAACAAAAATGACGTGGTGTCTCAAGTTGAGGAAGAGGAAACAAACAATAGCAAAAAATAATTTCCATTCATTCAAATTCATCAGTGAATTTCAAGTTTTTAACTTGTTGTTATAATATAATATATGTACATACTACGTACCCAGTAGATAGCATTCTTTGTCTGTTGCTCGTATTTTTTTGGCTGGTGGAGGCTGTTAAAATTCATCTTTGTATTCATTTAAGAAATGCAAAAGAAACAGCCGTGCTGTACTAGACAAAAAATATTCTTTTGAAATATCAGACTCCTCCTTCTACTGACTCACCCATCCAATTTGATCTTTAAGGACGAAACCCAGAGCCGTGTGGAATTTAGAAACAACAATCTATCTACTGCTTCCACTGCAACTCGAACGAATGGGATAGTGTGTTGGAAACTCTCGTTGGTATCGTGGATTAAAAGATTGAGATTTTCAAAAGGTTTTAATACACTCAGGGGAAACCAACTGAGAAAAGACTTTGCTCACTGAACAAATCCAGTTCTTTGCTCTTTTCAAGTCAAGTTAACACAGGTCCTTCATACTTCTTCATCATCAACTGAACTCTGCCAGGCTTTCAACTTATAAATAAGGATTTGCAAAAGTTTGCAGGATATTTAGTATAGATGTGAAGGGTTGCCATGCCCTAGTCTAGATTGACTTGGGATGCAGTGCAGGGCGTCTTCTCTAAACAATGCTAGTCAACACTACTACGCCAACTCTCTCTCTCTCTCTCAACGACTATTGCTACCCAACTTATAAATATACCAAAGTATATACAGGATCAGGATCTGCTCGTAGGCAAAGAGATAAAGTATAGCATGCAGAACTACGTAGGACTGAGAGCGTGAGTGAGACAAACAATACAAAGTTAAATATTAAAATCTGCTTTGCAGCTCTTCGGTCTACCACCACCAGTACAACTGAGCTAACCTCCTACTAACTTGAGCTGACTTTGACAGGACAACACTGTACATACATATAGTACATACATACGTACATTCTTCCTATTAGAAGTACTACTACTTAGCAAAGCAAAGAGCCGACGAAACTCAAACAGGGAGAATAAACTTTGGAAAAGTTTTTCACAATCCTAACCCTAACTAGTGGTACCCAGAGAGTCCCGGCGTAAAGAATAATATATTTTGATAATAATAAAAAGTAGGCTACTGTGCAACGTGCTGAGTCTGCTTTGCCGAACTGAGATACATCTTTTGAAGTCTCATTGTAGGATGAAGTACAAACATTTGTACACATAAGTAGGTGTCATCTCTAAATATATCTCCTCATAAAGCAGTAAGCGTTATTTCTATTAAATTCCCTCTCGACTACACTGTAATACGGTCTTAAGTTGGTAAAGTATGTAAATATGAAAGAGAAAAAACGATTTTTTGTAACCTGGACAAAAGCGTAGAGAGTGTGAAGCGTGTAACACGGTCTAATAGTTTTCACAGTGTTTATGAAAGTATTATGAAGTGAGTTGATTGAGTTTTTCAGACAGGTTATTCAGTGGAGAATGCAGTAAACAAGGGGAAAGGCTTTTGTGGACGTAAGTAGGTTGCCTTGAATTGGAGTGGATACTTTATAACTGTATTTTATGTCTATTCTGCTCCATTCATTCATAGCGCTGACTGTTACTGATAGCTATTATTTATATACACAGGACCTTACTGTGTTACAGAAAATGTCCTTTAGACTGATTTGACAGAGTCTTTCGCAAACTATTGTGCGGTTATACGTATATCAGTATCGTTTTGGTTTTATTGTGTATCTACTGATTTATTTATTTCGCAGGTGAATCGAACAAAAGTCATAAATAATCCATTGTATGCGACTGCTGTGGTGGTTAGGTGTTCCTTCAATGACTTTCTTGCCTTATTGTGTGAAGACGAAGACTGAATTGCGATACCGTGTTATTAGAGTGTCCGAGTACTCTTGGAACTATGAGGTTTACATATGTTAAGGTGCACCCGGTTGATACATACATATTATCAGAGTGTCTTATTCAATATTGCATCTTAAGTTTATATTTGGAAATTTAATCAATTATTTATTGCAACATTTGACTGTCAATTTGAAACGTTCGACGATAGTGACAATTATGATGGGTTGCCAGATTAAATCCCCAAGTGTCATGACCCAGATATGCTGTTGATATATGCTTATACATTTCTCGTTCGCTTGAATAGAACTATTAACTATTTATTCTGCTGTCGTGTAAACGTTTGCAGAAAAATTGAAAGGAAATAATCTACAGATTGTACACAGAGTTTAGGTTTTCTTACACCAAATGTAATTTCCGATGGCAGGTCTGTTTCCAACGCCGTGCGTGCTATATATTAATGCATTGAATTAATTGGATTATTATAATATTTAGTTTAGAACTTTTCTATCGTGAGAAGAAATTATTTAGAACAAATCATTACTAAGCATTCATTATAAGTATTTTTAATGTTGTTGACCTCGACACTTTCATTTTCATCTTTGTCTGATAAATTGTCTTTGTTATGTGTGTTACACTATAAGCTCCGTATCAAGTTCAAAGACAGTTTTCACCGTGTCAAACTTTCTCCAATTTCATCTGATGTTTACAATGGTCTTTACTCTCATTTACGAGCAGTTCAAGCGCATTTGCAGTGTGATAGCGATCAGAATTATCAAGCGTATTAAACAACTTTAAATTTGTTTTGTAGTTTTCTGTATAAGTTTGCTAAGTTTGTGCACACAAAAGCTCTCTACGAAGTTTACGTAAAAGGACTTTCTAATAGGATATTGTACTTATGACTAGAAACTATTAATCACATGAAAAAGTGAATTGTTAATGAAGAAAACCACTTATTGAAGCATAGGTCCCTTTAACTAATTTTATTCTATTTCTATTTCTTTCTCGGTTCGAATGCAGTGTGTTGTGTAAAGTGGGTCCACGAATTATGAACAATGCAATCTAGAAGAAGCTTCCTAATATTTCTCAACTTACAGTTTATCCTCATGGAGATCCTTCTGTACGGTAAGTAAAATGGATTCACATTATGTACAATAAAATAGCTAATTATCTCTCGTGGCACGAGAGTTTTTGCATCCTTTTATGGTTTACATTCCATTAATATTCTTCAAATACGTTGAGCCTTTTGCGGAAACAGCTGTACCAAACATTAGCAGTATGCGCGAAAACCTACCAATTTCAGTTTTATTACTTTCACAGAACTGGGAGTTGACATACTCTTCTTCGACAGAACAACACCTATTACATATACGTTAAGAGAGAGAAAAGACAGTGACGGTAATGAAAGACATGCCTATCACTCCGCCGTCTCATTCACACGAATTCGTGTATTGTGTACAGTAAATAAGTATTATACTGCTATAGAATTGTGTTAGCCGTAAGCTCGGGTGAAAGTGCACAATAGTTCTGTATAATATATTTACCTACTAGGTATGCTGAAAAGTTTGTCTACCTTACTATATAATATACTGCTGTCATGTAAGCTTCTCAAACTTTCCAGACACTTATTAGACTTGACAATTGTCCTAAGCTGAAAGATGAAAGCACAACTAAGGGGATTCATGCGTGAACGTAAGCATAATACAAGTGTACGTTTTCACCCTGCTATCTCGACTTAAGTATACTACTGGTTGAGATGTAGAATAAAAGGTATTCTATAGTTCGTGCTACATTTGTTTTTGTTGAATAGTGACTCGAAAGGCTCCATTGTATTACGTCTGCAGGCACATTATTGGTTTTTATCTGCATTAGTATTGGCATGTTGTATATACCTACCTAACTTAAGTATAGGTTCTGTAGTACGGGTATATCTATGTGTTTAAGACACCACCCTCCAACTTGTCGCACAGAAGCTGAACTCAAACCCTTTGGCGAATTTGTGGGTCTTTGACAGCCATTGATAAAACATATTGGTCTCTCCCCCCACACTGATCATTTGCATGTGAAAAGCTTTTACAGCTTACAAGCACGTGTTTTATACTGTACTGTAAATGA
>JABASC010000803.1:0-31549 GCA_019776185.1 Plutomurus gul | reverse complement strand
ACTTACATTTTCATAAGAGTTGTTAGAGTTATTGTGGATGGATGCGGAGACCCGGGGCAAAATTCTACCGTCGTACTGGTACACAAACGCAGAGATAGTGCAATAGTTGTAAAAGGAGTGTAGAGAGACCACAGAGGAGTCGTACGTGACAAAATTGCTGGCTGAGCCACCACAAGGCTCATGTTGTGTTAGTTACCACAGTTTGTTGTAGTGTTATAATCCATAAATGTTGATAGTACGATAGGAAAAGAGAAAAAGAGTTTAGCGACTACTTGCTCACTGGACTAGAGAAATGGAGGCCAATTCGATGCCTTGCCTATACATACATACGCGGCCCATCGTTTCAATTTCACATAGTTTCTCCCAATTACTGGTAAGTGGAACCCCTTGTCATCTTTTGACGTACAAACTTTCTAAGCACAGGAACTCTCGGTTAAACTATTCTGGTATTCGCTTCGTGCTCGCGGCCTACTACTGTATTTATAGATATAGATTCTGTCATGGAGTGGGCGATGTGCCTGGCTGACCTGTCGTGTACTGTCCAGTCTGTATCCATTCATATATCCGTAGCTCGCAAAATGTCACCGACAGAGCTATCTGCAGATTTCCCCTGGCCACGACTAATAATGACAATGGACATCAAAAGGACATGAGAGCATTCGGCATTTTTTAAGAGCTATTGCTTACGAGTCACGAGCTCCATTGTCTAATGCGAACTCTACACTCTTTCCAATAAAACTCCTGTGCTGCAGTAAACCATTAAACCATCTACACTTATACATATATAGCAACCAATAGTTATCTACGCATCACTGCACTAAGTACATCAGAAATCTTGACATGTCCAAGCTGTCTTTCACACAAAATTTTCGCTTAGTTCCAATGAACTTGCTTTGGCATGTATCCACGTGTGTTATCCTCTCCGGGCCTTTTAATTGAATATGCATTAAAAAAAGTGAGAGTGCTCTTCGGACATGAGAGCTGGCATTAATTTAAAGATTTATCATCTGACCAATCAGAAACCCAAGTTTCTCCATCATAACATAGTCATGGAGTATTCCTACGAAAAACACTCGAAATAGATTTAATAGACAGATAGTACGTTGCATAATGTGCATATGGAAAAATAACTACACGGACAGAATCCATTTTATGTTACATCTTGTTACTTTGGTAGACGTAGGACGACGTAGGTGTGCATGCCAGACTTCATAACTGCGTAGATGTGGAAACATCTTTTCGCATCGCTCAAGACTTCAAGTTTTCAAGCTCTTAATCACATTTTGACGCACGCCCCTCACTCTCACACAGAGTCTAACTTCTTTCTATTACTCCTCGAGTAAATAAATGCGCAAGATTCAACACAAGTTTTATTAAGTGCGTTTTCACTTTAGTGAAGCCGTAGTAAGCAACTTGAACTTCACTAATCCCAGGTCTCCTTAATTTCCAATTTACGTCCAACCACACTGCTACGAGCTCTACTACTTACTTTCAAATCGTATCGTATCGCTTTAATCTAATTAATCACAAACTGAATTTATAATTCCATTCCCTATAACTGAATTGCTCTCTAATCGATTGGGTAGGTAGATAAAATGATGAAGTCGTTGCCCCCGTTAGCTCACACGTAATTTCGTTGTTTTATTTAATGTCTGTCGAAACAGTGTTCTTCTCTGTGTATCACTTCACAGTATATTTACCATGAATAACTGCAGGATGTTTACACAACTTTTACGAGACACCGAGAGTATCTAACAGAAAGTATTAGTGGAGGCACACTTTTCTCTCAGCACAGTACGTGTCTAGTACTATTCTCTTTTTCTGCGGATTCTTCAATGAGGAAGGTAGTACTTATCATTTCATGGCTTAGCTTAACGATTCGTAGTCATACAGTTTGTTCTCATCTCGTCGCAAAAGATTTGCTCTCTTGAGCCGAACTGTTGCTATATTTGTGAAAGAACTGTGTAAATATTTAGATATACTCTGACATCCTAGTCACTGCTTCAACGTGCAGCTCCTGATAGGAATTACCATATACATATGTATTGGGTAAAAGTGTAAGTACCGCTGCATACGTCCTGTCATAGCATAGTGGCTGGTAGCTTGGAGCAAAATGTTGCCGCTCTTATCTTACGCCACATGAGCGCACAAGAGTAACGTACCTTTCCCTGGGAGAAAGTTCAGTGTTGCATTGTTCCTTGTAGCAGTACAAACACAATAGTTATTCATACGACTAGATAACAAGGAGCTTGTCAGCTACATAAGAGCATAGGCAATAAAACCAAAGCAACGCAACTATTTGCTTACGAAGAGTACAAACTCGCTTTTGTGAATCACTTGGACACACACAACGGTTGAGTCCTACTATCTATAGTGCAATTCAAATCAGTCTCTTATGAATTTATTCGCTGGATATACTCATCAACACTTGTGTGAAGTGAATGAGACTTCAAATCCGTCTCCGTCACTACTGTGTAACTCGACAAACCTGCGGTTTGTTCTATTACTTGATTACGAGCCCGTTTCACTCCTTATTGCCACACTCTGTCGCTTCTACTTTGCTCGTACTAGGAATAAAGTATAGATATTCACCTCATCATCACTGGCTTAGCTTGCTGAAGCTTTATGACTAGATTCCATTACAGTATGAGCATATAGATAGATACAAAAGGATTCAACGTTAAACAGAATACAAATCTACTAATAATATGCGCTGCGTACAAACCAGTGTTCGCCTGCACGGCCACCGTCCGTCCAAAAATGTCCAAAAGTGTCCAACAAAGAAATCAATGGTATTTTTTTATGCAAATATTTAACAAATGATTATCTAAAATGTGATTGGTAAAGTTATAAATCAAAACTCAGATGACAACTAAAGTTTGCCCCTAAGAATATTACATTTATACTCAAGATTTGATTTAAACACAATGAATATTTTTTTGGTATTATTATTTTGATGTTAAAGTTAGATGTTTTTTTAATAAGAGTAGTGCATTTATCAATATATAATAGCCACTTACTTACGTAATTCTGGATTGTACAAAATACAAGCTACCAAAACTCTTTTGTCCTTTTTTTTCGTTCTCCTAATTTTATGTTGGGGATTCAACTATTTATTCGGAATGAAGATGTGTGGAGATAGGACTTGCTCATAGGTTTGACGCAGGGCATATTCTTATCATTACATTTCTGAGTTAAATTTTGTGAGCAGGTTTCATATATGATGATGGTACATACATACATGTACATGCATACGTAATGTAATACAAGTTAACGAAGATAACAGCACTAGATTCTTTTTCTAATTGCCCTGAATCATCTAAAAACGTAGAGTTTGCTCCGAGAGAGTACTGCAGATACTATTTTATGCATTTCGAACTACGAATAGACATGTTTCAAGCTGCGTTTGTACATGTCTTTATATTTGGACACTTTTGGACATTTATGGACACTTCTGGACAGTGGCCGTCTAAAATGCATTTTGGACGTCCAAGGGCGAACACTGGTACTAACCCAGTCCTAAATAGATTTCATATGAAAACAGTGGAGAAAGGACTACTAAGCAGACAATCAATGCTTGCATGTATATTTGTGTATCTTCTATACCGACATGGACATACTTACCTATAGAATGGTGAACGTATCTATTTTAGTAATTTACTGCAGGGGAAGAGCAGAAGACAAGAGATAAAGTCAAATCTAGTCAATTCAGGCAACTACCTAGTTAAGTTAGTACGAGGAAAGTAAGTATGAGGAAGTGAGACTCATGGTGCCATTTTATGCACTATTATTGAATGCATAGTGACACAACATTACGGTGGTGTGGTGTGTGTGATGCACTGGTACGCTATATAGAATGCGAAAGGAAAAGAATAACAGCGTTTTAGCGTTTTGCAGAAGAGACTTGGACTGTTGTCGCTGGAGTATTGTATCTCATAGCAGTGGTTCATGTGTTAGCGACAAAACGGTGAGTGAGTGCATTTTAGAAAATGCCTGCCTGCCGCTTCTCTTCACAGTTACAGATATTATAACTCCTTCTATGCCAGCGAGCTAAGAATTGAGCAAGAATTTTATTACTTATTACCTCACAGTGCCAAAAAAATTGTCTATTAATTTCATACCAAGAATGTATAGTATGCCTATTATTATTATACTTTTCACATTTACATATTTAACGGCTCAAAAAAATGTATACTGAAATGAAATTGCAAGTGTCATAATATCAAAGCATATTGTAACGACTGGGGCGTATTAACAGATTACTTGATTGTTTATATCACGCAGCACATAATACGAAAAAATGTCAATTTATAACACTATTAAGCAATAAAACTGGTGTTAATTCTCTTCAAAATAAAATTACAAAGGCTAATTCAGTGGAACTGTCCAAGTAGGCACAATAGGCCAGTCTGCATAGGGATATTCGGACAATTCAACCCCAGCCACTCAACCCAGGGACAACTCAACCTGCGACAATTCAACTCTAGGACAACTCAACCGTGCGGCCACTCAACAAACTCAACGGGGTACCCCATAACCACTCAAACCATCTTAAATAGCAATCCACACCTGCAGCAGTACGTGTACATTATATAATTGTATAACGAAGGAAACCTACCTTACCTTTTTTCCAATCAAAATATTTTTATTCTAACGAAAACCTAACTTTAGGCCTTACAGAAATTCCTTGCATCGATGAGGCCCTATAATCGAAAATCTCCACTTCAGCCGACCCCCACCCACTCGTTTCCCACTCGTTTTGACCCTTTTTAATTATTATATTTCAAACTTTTTGGGAGATTTAAAAAAAATATATATAGATACATAGATAGGTTTGAAATATAATATTAAAAAGGGTCAAAACGAGTGTGAAATGAGTGGGTGGGGGTCGACTAAAAGGACATTTTCGGGTAGGTTTCGCCACGTAGTATAATGTACATACATTATTGTATGCATGTACTGCTTCATGTGTGAATATTACAATATGTGGGGGGTGAGTTGTGGTTGAGGTTGAGTTTGAGTTGTAGAGCTGAATAGGAAATCCAATTAATTGTACAGTAGATACATAAATAGGAATGACCAGTAAGTTAATTCCATACAGTAGAATAAAGGAAATGATAATGTAATTGTCAGTAGGCAATTGTGGAAATCAGCCATTAACACATGAATTGTGAGTACGATGTATGTATGTACAGGAAGTGTCAGTGCAAGGAAACACTACAATTTGCATTTATGTTATTTATGCTTCCTTTTAAATCACTACGGGTAGATCCCTTTTTAAAGCAGTCTACTTCAAGTCACTCACCATGGCTGATAATGAAAAATCGTTCACTGTTAAGGAAAGTCATAATTCTATAGATTGGGAATATATTCAACACTTTGCCTAAATATTCATTTACACCTATATCTAGCATACAAATAATGTACCTTTGCTCAGCTAATTGAAAACCGAACATTAGCATGACAATGAGAAAGAAGTTTCACAGATGCGTAGGTCTCTCACTTTCAGTAGAAAACGTTTGATAATTTTTTGTAAACTCCGAATTCAATTTCTGGCAAATTATGTTGTCCTCAGACCACTGGGGGACATCCAAGTGTACGTGCCCTTCATTTAAGTAAACATGTAGTCGGAATAGCTATGCTGCAAAACCTAAACCTGTTTCCTGATACAGTGAAAAGTTTCCCACTTGGTCAGAAGAGGAAACCCCAAAGGCCAAAAGCATTGCACCGACCTTAATAGTATTCTAACTTTATATATTAAGCATTTTATATTCCACTAATTTAAATTTGGATTAGTATGTATGTAAACATAGTAACAATTTCTTGTTTTAAACTGACGATTACACGTTTTGAAATGACAATTTAATTAAAATAGTTACCTGCTATTCCTTTATTATTTGAATGACATTTACGGTTACTGATTTTTCCTTTTTTTCTCTACTGTAAACTCCTTTAAGTTACTGCACCACTACATTTATCTACTGTACAGTTAAAGATAAAGTTTTGAAAGATTTAAGCTGTTGAATTGTCATAGCGTTGAGTTGTCCGGGAATCCTGCCTAGGCACTTCTTCAGTTGTTGCTATATTACATTACATATTACTATTCAGCATTCTGCTGCAAACATATGCACAAACATTCTACAAAGTGCCATTATTTATTCTGTATCAGCAAAGTGAACGAAGCGATTTGGCAGCATCACCATCGCCACAAAATATATACAAAATGGATATAAATACTTGATAATGCTCTATTTCAGTGCGATTGCAAAGTTCAAACGGCAGTACTTTAACAGAAGCACTTAAATTGTAAAGTTTACGACAATATATTGCTAAAGTCATTACATATAATTGAGCAGCAGTAGGAAATTGATGGTAGATTTAAAATAACACCATTCTAAGACATTTTCCCATTTGCTCTATTCTGTCTTGTGTACAAGAGCATGCAAATATTAACCGACATTGTTTAATCACCTCCGCAGCAGTGGTGAAAATGTTACCGTAATATAATATGATCACACAGTCACACAACTACAAAACCGAGCATGAAAAATACACACCACAATAATAGTACCATATGAATTTATTAATACAGTTTACGACATACAAACTTAAAATAACGTAGAAGGACGTCTACGTGTACATACAAAAAGCAGCATAACACAAGGGCACACTCCATAGAAAATACATTTTAGAGAAAGGAAGCGTGGGTTTTGTGCTGCTAGTCTTGTGTTCTGTTCTGTCTGAGTTGTGGAAAGTATTCACGCATTTTTCCCCTCTCGCCTCAATTCTCTCTATATCGAACTTTAAGTCTAATAATGAAATTAAGTCCGAACTGTGAAGTCAGCATGAGTGCTCCCTTTAAATGTCTGTAGGAGTGACACGTACAAATCTCATCTATATCGTGTACTCTTACTATTGTACAGGAAAGGAATGACGCATGTTTTTATGCGACAGGCATGACAGCAGATATTTAACTCCCTATTTATAAAATGTCCGAAAACCCATTTACTAGTTCCTTCTCGATCAGCGCATATACAAAAACCTAATAACACTAACCTAAACCAACTATCCGGGGCTGAGCAAAGTAAACTATATCACTAGTTCAATTTGTTCCCATTATCTCACAGTATACATTTGCTTGAGCCAAAATATTATTCTATACGTTGCTACTGGTTGGTAGTACGTAGTAGTAGATTCAAAATACTAAACGTTAGCACGGATCGTATGCACACATACAATGGATAGGGAAAGAAGGACGGACGGGTGTAGCTAGTGAGAGGAATGTTGTTCCGTTTTGTTCCTATCTCTGACAATAACCATTGTATAAGACTTTTCTTCTTTGACATGACATAATCTAGTCTGTGAGTCTGTGGGAGATAGTCACCAAGTCAAGTCAGTCAGTCACTGTGCGTCGTTCTCTGATACACAGTAGCACTACCCGCTACTGGAGATATTCCTTATAATGTGGACAACGGGAAATGGTAATAATTATTGCTCGCAGCCTTTGCCCCTACAGATCAATAGATATTTATGGATCTATCTCCACCCTCGTTTACGCAACATTGACTACATCTCTCCAGCGTTTAGTCATCGATTTGCCTCTTGCTGTCAAACTCCTTACTTAAATCTTTATATGCAATGAAAGTGCAGCGAAACACTCGGCTCATAGTCAGTTTTTCTCGATTTTATTTTCCCTATCTGCCCCGAGTAGTATGAGTGAGTATGATGCTTTGCTTCGCTTTCACTTTTTCCTCCCTCGTCTTTCCTTTTCCTATTAAGATACTGGGATACTGGGTGCTATCATGAGAGTCGGAGAATAAAGACGAACCCCACACTGTGTGGGCCACACAGCATGTTCTTTTCTACTTATGCAGATATCTTGTATTACACAACACAATCTACACTGCCGCACATTACAATACTGTTATTGTAATGTTCCAATAGCACCATCCTCATGCTAACAACATATTTTATGAAAGAAAGCCAGTTACACTTGATTCTATGTATTTGGCTTTTTATGTATTTGGCTTTTGTTGTGCTTTTGCTTGGGGCTCCCCTCCTCTGACTTTTTGCTTCCATTAACGTGCCGACACATATTGTTATTGTTATTGGTGAACAAACAGTAGTGACCGACGTAATTCGGTAAAATTGAAAATCGGATAAAAATGAATCTCTGCTCCGATTATAATTCTTATACACATTTTCTCATTTCTGATTTCCATGCATGTATGTATGTATTTTATTTACAGTACTTTTAAATGCGTAACTTCTAATTTATTTATTCTAACCTCTCCTGATTCAGACTGTAAAGAATGTTTTTATTGCATTACCCAAATGTTCGTAAATAATTTGATTTGGTTTTTAAATTAGAGCAATAAAATTTATTTCCCAAAGGGAAAACTGTATTTGGCATGGATGATTCAGACGAATGTGAAAGTGAAGCCTCTAAATGAAATGAGTTTGTACGAATTTATGTTTGTGAAATGCTGTTTCATTTAATTTATTTTACAAATTGACTTGATTCAACTACTTATCACCAATAACCTGTAATCATGTGACCGTGACCATAACATTTTACACACTTTCAACATATCCAAACAATTTGAGTTCACAGGACTATCCAGATTTCCAGCTTTACCAACTTAATGGATATTTATTGTTAAAAAGTAACGATAATTACATATTAATTCATCTGTAATAGTTCACCAAATATGTTAGCCGTTTGTATATCTATACTTAGGTAGGTACGACTATAATATATTTTAGAACCAACAGGAGCATTTTCAGTGTAGGAGATGATTCGAAATAATTTTGAATTGTAAATCACATTGTATATGTATTACTATTTTTCAGATCATTATACAAAACCATTCCGACTGAACCAGCTTTGCACAGTCACGGCCTGCGAGCTTGTCTAAGGTAATCCTGTTATATCTGATTCATATGAATGAAAACCTTATCCTCAATTTTCACACGTTAAAATTGAGCTAAATATTTGCGAACATAACTCCATCAAGAGCTTTAGCACTAATCCACTCTATTTGACAATTTGACAGTTTGGCAAAGAGGTGCCCGGAAGGATGTGAGCATTGTAGTATTAATAGTATTTCGTTTTTGGCTACAGTGTTTCCCTTTGTGATAATGTACGTGTCAGGTGGCTAAGTATGGAGTTTGTCGGTGCTACACACAGTAATCTTGCCTGTTGTAACATTGAATCGGATTGAATTGTATGTACGTGTTGTGTTAGATGGATGGCATAGGTGGAGAATTCTATTTGTTTGGGTGAGGTGATGCAATGTGAATGTGACTAAGGAGCGGTAGTGAGTAAGTGAGTTTCCACTGACAAGAAGAGATAGATTATCGTGTCGGAACACCCTAATTTGGAATTGATTGTGTGAGATAGTCAACCAGAGTTACAGATACAAATGCACTCGATTACAATGCTTTGCAACGAAATACCTCGTTAATACTCTAAACACAATACAGCTCCCGTCCATACAATATTCTAAAGCTACCAGCCAACTATACTAAGTACTCATACATCGTATATACACGGATAGTGTTTGTTAGACATTTTTCTGCTATTTACTATTGATGATGTTGTGGTTTCCACACAACACACCTGGATTAGTAAAGTAGTACTCTGCATTCTGTCATCTGACTCACACCAACCCGTACACGTAGCCCTAATGCTTCCAGAACAAGTGCGTTCTTAAAGTCACAGACTGACACAGAGTGCTCACACTACTACCTATGTAATTTCCTACTACGTATGAAAGAGGGAAAGGGCGTAGGGATATGTGCGAAAATTGGCATTTGTGTCCTGCTGTCGCACCATCCAATTGAGACTATTAGTGGTGTGGTACACAACATGTGCCTGTACACTTGCTGCTGCTGCTCAAAATATAGCCACATTTATCAACCGTATTCTATTAATGGCAACGGGCAGTGTCTGTCTACCACAGTGCTGCACACAGAATGCTCACATAAGTACTAATTGTAATAGAGCATTACAATTACATTACGCACATTTGTTGGTATTTTGTTTGCTGAATGCGTAAGTAGTACCTTTGGTTGTGACTGGCCTCACAAAGAGGGACTCAAGAACTAACAATGAGCTTGTGCACTGCACATGTAATGTGTACATGTTCATTTTGCTTTATGGAGTAACCGTGTGCTTGATAACTCCCAATAACCATAATTATCAATGGCTCGAAATTACACCATCCGACTATTTGTGTGTGTGAATCATGTTCAACTCTGTAATCCGCTTCCAGTTGTTATTGATTATCGACCGACACAAGAGAGCGCACTATACACACTATATAATACTAGTACACGAAACGGAACTGGACCCAACTCGGACAAAAACACTAAACTACCAACTCGCTCTCTCTCTCTCTCTCTCTCTCAGCCGCTAGAACATCCACTTACCAGTGCCTACCTTTGTATACCTTTATTGTGTACGTATTATGTAATACGTATCTGGGGCCAGTGCGCTTCTGACAGTCCAGACGAAATGGTATCTACCAACGCACGATGTTATACGTAGAAAAACTCCCGTATTGCTGCATTACTTATAGATAGAAGTTTATCGGTCGGAAAAGAGGAGAACCTGGTGGAGTATCCACTGCTACATACAAAAGAAGAACGTTCGGAAGGCAAGTCTGTCTTACTATCTAATTGGGTCCTTCTATTTAATATATATATCAACTATAAGTCCAGAAAACTAACTGCAAAGTAGTCGCTATTCTCTGCTCCTGCAAACTAAGCACGCCTCTTCAACTAATAAGTAAGAAGTTAAGTCTGCTGATCCTTCTATAGAGCTTATTCAGCTAACGGCCGCAGCAATACTCGGACGTTATATGAGGACTAACTACCTTTTTAGGGAAGGCTGTTCGGGAAAATACATAATGGAGCAGAAATACTTGATTACGGAATTACAGACACAACTGGTGAAATGGTGGGCAGAGAGTGTTAGTATGTAAGTAGAATAATGTTGATTGGTCGTGGTATGTAATTTATAGAAACATATATAAAAACACAAACAGCTATATAATGCTTGTGTGCTTGTACACTGTCATTTTTGGATGAAGCTGTCTGTAACAAAAAGGCAAAGGGCACGTGATTTCTCTACAATATGACAATATGTGATATCGCCTTTAAACATGCTAAAACGTATCGAAAGATGTGTGCAGGGGCATGGCAAAAGAGGAGAACGTGAACTATAAAGTATTTGTATTTAGGGTACAACTACTGTCTAGTGCGTACACAATAAAAATTCCAAGCAATACATACGATTGTCCTCATTTTGTCTTGCCCAAAACGGACGACTAGAAATTCATATTGGCAACTAGAACCGGCGGAGTGTACTGAAGTGCACTAAATGGCGAACGTTCAGTACAGTTGACCGATTTGGTTTTCTGACCTGAAAGTCTAGTAATGGAAAGTGAAACATGCCTTGTAAATTAGTCTGCTACTACATGTATGTCAGCATGTAAGTATAGCTGGTGCTCAGAATAGACAGTGTCCATCTATAAATTACTATACTTAATCTGTGTACTATAATTTATCAGTTGTTGTGATGGATGCGTAGCATTTCTATACAGCGTTAATGTATGCGTCTGCACAATCCTTATAGCATGTAGTAGCTGGATGTGTGAACTTATAATTTAAGGGAACACGGAGAAAACATAGCAATTGGGTTCACATATTTTATCTAACTTGTATGATGCACCTATATTACAATTGTAAGCTCGAGGAGAGGTATAAGGAATGCAAGGGTGGACAAACAGAACATCCTAATAGAGGCATGTACCGTCCACTCTTTTTTGTGGGCAATGTTGCATAAAATTTAAATATTAAAATTCTTCTAACTTTGCATATCACAAGTAGATAAAGGGGTCGTCCAAAAATGATGATGCAATGTGGTATTGAATTTAAAATGATTTAAATTTCAAGAGTTTCTTTACATAGTATGTACCTAAAGAACTATATGCTTCTAAAGATGAATTTGTACCAAAACTGCTTGATCAGTTAAAATGTGATATTTACGCTTGAAAAAATAAAAAATACAACATTTTCTTCCACCTTTCTCACCATGTCCCATTGAATGTGATGCACAAAAAATGTGGCTACAAGTATCCAAACTCAGTTTATAAAAAATTCAAGCACTATTTCAATAGAACGTTGATGTTCACTAAATATTTGTAAAATTTTTCTCAAATTCTCTAAAATTAGTCAATTGACGTCACGGTTTTTATGAAAACCCTAGATGAAAACGCGTGAGTTTCCATTATTGAACTTAATAAAGAACAGTAAAGAAGAGAAATCATTTATGCGTCACTACATGTCCTAGGTTGGCCATATTTCGACTTTACCCATTAATAGAAATAAAATGCCTATTTCCACTCTGCTTTCCTCCTACGTCGAATATAGGAGACAAGGAGAGGGCGTCAGATAGGGAATTATTAAGGGTGCTATTGCATCTAATACGTTTGTTCAGTCGAATGATTTGGTGATGGTGGGGTATGTCTGTATGTCAATGGCTTGGTGCCTACTCTCCATCACGTATGCTTCAAAAAACTCGGAATCTCATTCCCTATTATTGAATTCACCTCTCCCACTCGTCTCTTCTCCGTATAAGAAGAACTTTCTCGTTCGGATAGAGGAGATGAGTTTTGCCTGTACATTCTACACTCTGTACTAAAATTTCATTCGTGGCCATATCAACTACTACAGCACCATTGCTGGAAACTGATTGTGAGCAGTGTACAACACGAATTTATATATAGGTCGCTCACTCACTCACTCACATGAGTGGAAATGAATTCGTGGCTTAGCATGCCGTGTTATGGGTCTGGCTTTGCTCTTCTTTTACCAACTACATATTACACATACATGGCATACATTACATTGTATGGCGAACTGCACTGTATTGTTCCATCTGTGAATATGCAAACATTCGTGTACGCCTACTCTGCTTTCTATACCTACTATTTATACGCAACTGAAATACAAAACACACTACCACAACGAATACTGCAATACTATAGTATAAGTGTACAGCGACAATGGAGTAAGTAGTTACGGGCACCTTCATCTAGCCACAAAACATCCGCATATATTGTACATGTGTACACGTAGTGGACTCTGGATCTGGACTCATCAAATACATATTTTCAGCACAATAGAGCGTCGAGGCAATCCCAGCAGCACAGCGTTATGTTGAGAGGGAAAGAGAGTGTGTAGTACAGTACACTGAAGAGGTAAAACACGGAGAGGATGGAGCGAGTCCCGCTTGGTGCTTCTGCATGGCGAGCATGCATTGCCTGCTTAGCTTGTCAATCTGATTCGCCTGCCTGGACAAGTTTCCGGTCTTAAATTGAAAACGTTCACGGACTTCGTGGATGAATTGCATATATTTTATTACTGCTCTGGAGACGAGTCGAGAAAGAGAGAGTATAATACAAATAGTGAAAGATAAATAAACTGTATGAAACTCATCCAAACCAGAGTAAACTGAGCTAAACCACTCACTCTTCATATCACATCAATTTCAATCCATTGTAATCCAGTCATTTTCCTCTGCACGTCATGCATTTCATTGTAAATGCAAGGCAGACAAATGCCTATTGATAGTAACAGTCAGTACAGTGTACAGTGTACGAAGAGAGCATTGCTTTTGTGGCAGTTGTAATGGTAATACTATTTCCATGCGGAGCCCTGTCCTTCGTTTTCTACCTCAACTTCCTGTTCGGTTGAACTGCACACACTACTGTACTGTGTGTAGTTATTTCTTTGCTGAAGGTTAGCTACTACGACTAGTGAATAGTTTCATTTTACTTAAACAGCACAATAGTTCCAAATGATGCAATATTTCAGCTCATGAAGATTCAAATAGAGCAATTCCGCCCAAAGCCATTTGCCAGCCTGCACAAAGTGGGATTTCGAAGGGGATTCGTACTTGGGTGCAAAACTAGATTTTTAGACATCCTAAACAACTTAGGGATTTCTACCGCTACTACCTACTAGGATCTCTAATACATTTGTACACGGTAAAGTGCTGGTCGCCACATATGTACATTGCATCTCATCTCCGTATTCAATTGTAAATAGTGGATCATGGGCTGTGACTCGTGAAATTCTAATATGACGAAAGTACTTTAATATCGCTCGTAACTGTCTCGTCCAGCCGCATCCCTTTCTCATTTCATTCAGTTGGTCAAACTGTAATTGCTGTTTTCAATTAGTCGCTGTGTGTATGTATGTATGTATGTATGTATGTGTGGGTAACAGAACTTGAGGGGAATTTCGGAAGTTGAGATGGAGTCATCTTGTGCTTGGTGTAACACTCGTATACGAAACACACCAGACAACATACAGTGATGTTCTGTCCTCCTGCTCACTCTTGATTGTGCAAGAGTGGCACTAGTCCGCTAGTGTGTACGTACATAGTAGGAGTGTACATGGCAATCAAATTTTCCATCTTGATAAGAGACAGATGGATGGACATACTTACTTTACTTCACCAAAGTGGACAGATTATATTTCTTCAGCGCGGTGGCAACGTCTATATATGTTACTCAACTTCAAATGGTATGTATAACACGATGCTTCCACTCACGTTGGTACTACCACTACTTACTACAACTAGGCAGACACTCCAGTATGGAGCGAAATCACACGACGGCTGTGTTTCATGTTTCGTCTCTCTCTCTCTCTCTTTTACTCTTTCGCCTCTCTCTCTCTTTTGGTCTCTTGTCGATGTGCTTTTACTTTAGTACGGGCATTTTAGTTTTCGGCGTAGTATTTGTGTTTGTGTTGGTCGTTTGGTGGAGGGAGCGATGATAGCACTAAAATGAAAGCAATGTCACACTCTCATATGTACTCAATCCTCTTCATCCATTTCACTTCAGCTGTACTAAATATCCAAGTTGCCATCCTCCTTTTTTCCCTGAGTGTTCTGAACCGTGTCTGTGATTTCATTTTCATATATATGTACACATATCGTTCTCACGAAGAGATCAAATGGCATTTTTATTTTTCAATTTGAGTATATAGGGAGAAGTCCAAGTTGCGCAACGTGTATCTGTTGATGCGTTGATGCATCCTAGAATACATACTTAACGCTTTTCAGTTTAGATATGAAATTGTGAAAGAAACCCAATTTTCCCATTTCAATTTGGATGTTAGCCTTCTCTCTGATAACGTCCTACTACGTCGTTGGGTCACTGTCATGTCGCTCGTGCTGCGAGGAGCAGAGCAAAGTAAACAAAATAAAATTTGGTTGGTGTAGGGTAGATGGTACGTCTTATCGTGAGCCAACACATCTGCTCGGTTACACTACCTGGAAACATCCATCTGCTTTGTCAACACCTTGACAATATGATTGTTGCAACACCAAATTCTAAGCAGGCTTTAAATGTACAAATACTACTTATTCTTATCTGTTCTCTAATTAGGGTGTATTAAGATGAAACCACTTATTTACATGTAAGGATAGAAATCCATCGTACGCTCCATTTATGTATAACGAACCTTATAAAGTATGTCATATATGTCATACATGTCTTGTGTCATCCAATCGAACTGAAGTTGGGGTGTGGTGCAACGGAACGTTATAGAAGTAATGCTCAATAGGTTTAATATTGATCATATTAGGTTTGGTTGTGTATAGTAGGTATGTGTATTGGAGTGATTACACTCGCACTAACGTGAAGTACGGATGAATGTGCATCCCGCAAGTAGCAATAAGGTTTGCAGACTACACTTATGACAGTTTTGCCGTTTCACTGAATACCATAGATAATCAAAATAAAATATCCTTCAACATCGTAACAGCATATAAGCAAATATAGCCCGGACAATTCAACCCCAGCGACAACTCAGCCACTGCGTCATACAAAATTTTGGAAATGTTGCACGACGTGTGTATTCATAGCATGTTACGACTGAGTTCTTTACATAATTAGTATAATAAAATATTGGGATTGAATTTTTCGTTGGGGTTCAGCTTTGTCCCTGGGTGTTGAATTGTCCTGATTCATTGCTGTTTACTCGTCTTAGTAAACTCGTTCAAATCGACTTTCGTAAACTCGTCTTTATAATAGTAATCTCGTCTTCAACGTTTACAACTCGTCTTCAAAATAGTAATCTCGACTTTGCTGTTTACAAACTCGTATTCTAGATAGTAAACTCGTACTTGAATTTTCCCCTTACTATGCAACATGGTACTGAAGTTGCTGATGCACAAAATGTTCTTTAATTACAATTGTATTATTTATTGCAACAAAGAATAATACTTACACACGAAACAGTCACAATTGTTCATAATCACCAGAATCATAGCATTAGTGCCCCGAAAAGCAGGCAAATGTTTATTCTATCCGCTTCTTCCTATAGCCCTGGCACTTTGTATTTACATGTTTCACATTATGTAGAGGCTGTATGTTGAATCTTACAGTGCCTATTTTCGGTTTTCACTGCTTCTATCTACATGCTTATTGTCGGTTTTTAGTTGATTACACATGCTTAGTTTCGGGTTTGGTACATCTGATGCCTCTTCTGTGTATTTTGCATAATCCATCAACGAAAAAATAAACGTTGTGAGGGCAATGCGATATTTTCAACAGCGGAAACTAATTCTTTTCTTGTTTCTTAGCGCGATAATTAAAAATTGCACAACAAAGAAAAGTAGCCAAATCGGTGTAAACCGAAGATACGGCGAAATTGAAGAGTTCAAGTTGAAAGTTGACACTCTCCTACTCCTAAGGAGCTGGATTGAAAAATACAAATAACCTGAGCACTTCATGGAGGAAAGGCCAATACTAATAAGATATGAGGTAAGTAACTTTCATTTGAATTTAACTAACTCTTTCTAAAAACCAAATAACGATATCTTTGAATGGACACCATGTTGACGGTAATCGTTGTATTTAAATTTTAAACTCCTGCTTTTTGAAATTTTTGGGGCTTGGTAGGTTTTACTTTACACAAAACTTGAATCGTGTGAAACTAAAAAAAGAAAAAATTCTTAAAAAACGTACTTTTAATGACTTTCACCCACCCTGTGGTCTAGTCCTATGACGATTAGGAGGGGTTTGTCTTATGTTGTAGTTCCAGCGATTGTATCACAGAATTGAAACTTCAATATAAAATATTTTGTAATTCGAAATAAACGAACTCTCCCTCATGCCGGCTGGCCGGACGGGAAATCTCGATTTTTCAGGACCATAAAATTAACGTTATATGAATTCCAACCGTGTACTGGCTCGACGTTGCCAGGTAACGGTTGGATTCTCCGTCTACTTAAATAAGCACCATTTGCTACAATGACACTAAAATGCGAAACAGTGATCTATAGTGGACATATTGTCCCCATAGATCATTCTACGTGACAATCTCTAGACCCCTCTGCCTTGCCGATCACTTGATTAATGAATATTCCCTTGAGGTCTGTGTAATTTTGAAAAGTGCCAGGCGACAAGTCTAATTTTGGCAACGGAATGTACGAATCCCACCTCATTATCCATGATTCGAAACTGGCCAGGAAACAACTTCGATAGGATGCATTACTCGCTTGACCAGTTCTGCCACTTTAAGAGATTTAAGTTTTGGTTAAAAGGAACTCCGATAGTTTGCCAATGAACGTTCCATCGTCGGTTTATCTGTTGTTGTATGAAATAGTCTTTTAGGTATGTTGGCTTCCTCTCTATTCCTCTATCAGATTCAGCCATTCTTCCTACCGATAACGGAGAACTTAAGAAAGATAGATTGTATAACTTCCATATTTGGTACCGAACACAATTTCATACGTTAGCATTTGGCTGTTTCTTGTATTGGTAGAAGAATACTGTTGGTTACTCAAACCTTGTTACACTTTGTATAGGTAATTAGTTATTACGCAATAGACTGACATAGATTAATTGGTTAAAGAACTATGATTTTTCTACCTAAAATTTCGTAACATAGACTTTTTTGATTATTTAAAAGGTGAAAGTGAGCACAACATGTTGTGTTTTAGTGCATTTTCATGCATGAAAGCCGAATAATGACTTTGGAGGAGTGCATGTAATAAGTTATGTATACCTTAATTAATACTACCAATGTACTGTACACTAAAGGAAAGGGACGGACCCATGAAACAGTGACATATGGAAAGTAGGATGACGATACATTGTGTGTATTCTTCAGTTGAATTCAGCTAAGCTGAGTTTGTTTATTTATTTACAACAACAACGAAGCATGTTACAACAGTATATGGAGTCTACTATACATATCATCTTACTTAAAGGAGCAAGGCATTGTCCACATGGTAGTTTTAAGCGTGTATAAGTATAGAGTCAGGGGTGGAAACGTATATCATTATTCAATAGAGTTGTTGTCATAATTATTAAAAGCAGCCGACCCACCGAGAGCGAAGAGGAGACTCTAAGTAAACTCAGAACTAGCAACGGGATGCTCCTGTCTCATGTATCATCGTAAACACGAAGGCTTTAGTAGTAATTTTGTAGGTTTCACTTCTTCTCTCTCTCTCTCTCCTTAACTAGCCAACAATGAACAACTAATACACTATTACACAATATAAACATGATGAATCATCTGGCAGGACTTTCAGTTTATTGTTTTAAACAGAATTATTACTATTATTCGGCTAAAGTTACATGTTAGTCGTTACATGACATGACGTGCTTAAAAGTTACTGTTGATTGGATAGGATGGTGGATTTCTTTCTGTGTGCATGCCACGCTCTTAACTACAATACATAGATGCAACCCACACATTACACCCAACCACTACATAGGTGCAGAGGAAATAGCTGCATGTTTCACCTCTTCGGTTGTTCAGGTACGTATAATTGAATTGGACCACTGTATAGCCATTTTGGGGGACTAAATGTAACTGTACAGTTTCAAGGGAAACCATAGTAAAACAGATAGAAAATGTTTGTTACGGTTCCACCAGTGTTTCCCTTTTAATGAAGATGAATATGTAGGAAGGTGGCACAAACTCGCAATATCCACATCCCCTATGGGATTTTTGCATAGCGGAAGGTGAAAGAATGTCAAAGCAAGAAGCGAGTAGAGGCAGTGCTGCAGAGCAATTGCAATAGTAATAAAAAACTCGTTTTGAATGTCTGAGTGGGACTGTATGGTATTTGCGTTGGAGAGGTACGTGCATCTGTCCACTCGGGTCAAGTCTTATAACCGCTCCAGTTTATAGTGAGCTTCGATTCAAAATATAACACTGTTAGCTTTTGAGAAGACTTGCAATGCAATGTACTGTTAATGGTAGTATAGGAGTAGGAGTAATAGCAAACATGCAATTGAAGTGTATACTGCTTTGGAGACTGTGCATTTTGTGGCTTGGTATAGAATTGGGAGCAGTTTTCGGCAAGGCTTTAGTAAATTTCTATTAAGTATGCATATTGAAGCGAGTGAGTGAGTTTGTCGAGTGTCGTGGCATGAAAGATGGGGAAGTGTGTGGCAACAAAGACTATAAAATTCAGACAAGTCCAACAAACGGTGCAGCATACGCCAACCAACCAATTGTACCATTGACTGTGTGTGTGTGTGTGTGTAATATGTAAATAGTGCAGGAACAACATGGTGAGGCGTGCCATTCTTATCTCGGATGGTTTGGTTGCCTTGCTTGTGCTAATCCTCCTATTACATGCTAATAGTAATGAAACATATCTTGTGTGTAAAACGATCAGAACAGGTATTTGTGAAAAGAATTATACAGTTGTGTCAATTATATGACATTCCGTAGGTCGTAATCAACAAGAGTAGTAATAGCTATTTGGCCCGATAAGAGAGTAGCACGAAAGCGACTTTTAGAGCCCGCCTGCCTCTCGGACAAATTTCCGTTTCCAATAAACGACCCTTGCTCATATTGTTTGCTCCGCTCGAGCTGCCTCATTCATGCTATCGCTCGGTGCAGTTTGTTCCGCGATAACTTTTGCTCTACAAGACGCAATGTTATGACTCGGCTTAATTGTCCTGACTGGTTCCTTACATGAAAAGAGAGATAGGTGGGTGCACATACGGTGTAACTTTGTGTTAGTGCATTGGTAGCATTCACATTTTATTTTACTATCCTTTTCATTCTAGACACACAAGTATTACATGTGGTTTTACCATCTTCTGCTGTGCAACGTGTCAATGTTCTCGGCTATATGTGTTTAAAAATAAAATCGGCAATAAATGTGATATTAATATTACCCAAGCAGCACAAAGCGAAAGATTTTAAGTACTCGGTGTGTATTGTATTTGAAGCGAATTTGCTACTCTTGTGTTAACTCGTTTACAAGAATTGTACACAAAAATATTTTAATTTTTCTATTTACAGATACAATCACTTTAGATTAAATTCTGTAGGGTTTTAATGCACTTGGCACTTTTGTGAAACTCTCCCTCGGGATAAGTGTTAAGTTATTTAGGGAGAGGGTGAGCGAGTTTTCCTTTGAGAATCCTGAACATGATACCACTGATTGAAGTGACTGTTGAAACTCGCTGTATGCAATAGAACAGAACAATTTTTTCCATCTTACATTTGTATTAACGTAAAAAACTGTGAAGGCATTTTGTGAGTATTTTGATTGTGTACGTATATTTATGTGATCGTACATAGCTCAAACAAAGTAATAGGTGTTTCGGGCGAGTTTGTTTTTGCGAAAATGTAAGAAAATAAGAAATAACTGCTCATATCTTCAAGAGAAGAAGGAAGTTATGTTATACCAGAAGATGTAAGAGAGAGACTCATGCCAAGGCATTACATCATGATTTTAGAGAGAACTTGTGCAATTTCTGCTAAGGTTTTGGCGGGAATAGATTGGAAAAAGTTGGTAGTGTTAGTGTGTCTACTACTAGTGTACTGCTAGTATTAGTGTGCATGTGTGGTGTTTGTTAGCTGTTCGTGGTCGGGTTTTGTGTTGTACTACCAGTAGTAGTAGAACGTAGTGTACTTTAATGGAACAAAACAGAACATACTACACATAACATAATGTAGAAGACGTAAACGTAACTTATTTACTGAAGCATTTTCTTAGGAAACGAAGGAAAAGGGTGAATATGGTAGCTCTACCATATTCACCATCCAGCTCACGCTGGATGAAATATGGTGATTTCTCGGAGATTAAACCGAACCATGTCGTGTTTTCTTCTAGTTTTGTTCCAGTCATATTCTCGATGGCTTTACTTTTTCTGCCACACTTGAATTGACTCGACTGGATAGGTAAATAGGTAGGTAGGCTTTCTCTACCCTCATTCTCTCTCTCTCTCCCGCTTCTTGCACACTTACACCGGCTCGTGCTTTTACTTTGCTTTCCCCAAGCTTCACATATGTGTATACTACGTACCAAATGAACGTCGTGTACATATGCAGCCGTTATTTCGTGGCCACACTAACTAAGCAGCTAAAATCTACCCAAAGGGTCTTCTACCTCGAAATATTCCCTCGCAGTCAGTTCTGTGTACCATTGTGAGAGAGTACACTTACTTTCAACTGCACTGCACACAACAGCATACCTACTTATAAGTACATATATAGGTATATATAGGATTTCTTGCATGCATATCTCTACTGCCTCTTTCCTTCTCTCCTTTTTATGGCATTTTGTATTCCAATAGCCGTTTTAACAACACCACAGGATTTTTCAAAATCACTTGAGTCGAAGTTGAGTGTGTACGTCTAAGCAGAGGAGGAAACTACCTTTTCCCACTCACTCATTCAAGACTATTTCGTATCGTGGCTCTCTCTCTCTCTGTGAATGCCTTACCAGCCAACCACGAAGTAAAATACCTTCTGTGACATAGTATCATACAAAATGAAATACACAGTATTACTTAAATATGAAAGCAGGAGAGAGAGAGAGAGAGAGAGAGGAAACAGCACCAAAAGGGAATATTCTTGGGACTTGACGGTGTACAGTATAGTAGTAGTATTGCTTACTCTGCTCTCCATTCCGCCCTTGTTATTCCTCATTGCCTAATCTTCATCTCAGCAGGATTCTTCAATCGTGTCTGATGAATTTTTCAAAATCAAAATTCACTAGTACTATTCCTTCGTACCAGCACGTTTGATAAGAGTCAACCATCTATAACTATACTCTTTAGTATAAAGTGCAGAGTAATTCCCTATACGGTGCGTATATGTACAATTTATGTGCATTTAAGCACGTAGCTACCTGCTCCGCAAGATTACCCTACGGCGTGCATTTCAACTGACGTTGGACTTTAATTTCATTTCTAGTCTTGAGCATATAAAACTTGATCCGCTTGAAATAATAAGTCAAAGTGAGTCAAATCTACAGTAACTCGAATTATTTCGTTAATACTAAGTGCGTGTGTGGGAGGCTATTTCCATGTTCTCAGTTATTTGTGTGCTGCGTACGTATGGAAAATATTGTTTATATGCAAATACGTGCACACGTATATTCCGTTGCTCAAGACAGTTTATATACCTACGTAAGTAAAATACAGTGCATTGCCTTCCTCCCTTTTTTTACCCTCCCCCTTCTTATCGTCAAGAAATCAAAAGTCAAAAGAAATAACACGAAAAATCTTTCCCAGTGACTAGAAATGACTACAGACTACAGTACAAGGAATTCGAACAAAAAACTATGTAACATACTATATAATGTGTGTGTGCATATATGTTGTGTTTGTGCACTGTGTTCTAATGTATGGTGCAGTGAAAGTAGAATGGAAATGAAAAGAAAACCAAAACTGTTAGTTGAGTTGGTTAGGTTTATATTTAGCTGCCAATTTTGAGAGACGTTTCACTTGAGCTTCTCTCTATAGCACTGTTATTCCTCTTTGCCGTTCCAACTACTTGATACTTGGCTTTGGCTTGTCTTGACTCGACTTAAAATGTAGCCGTGGTTTTATGATGGTATTTACTTTCTTTATAGAAGAAGGGACTAAAATATTAGTAAAGAAGCAGCAATGCCCAAAAGCAGCAATATTGCATTCCTCCTCCTCCTTCAAATATGTATGTGAGTTTCCTGGTGGTGGTGCAGTGCACACATTTTTTAGACTAGAACTATGTATGTGTACTGCACAGCTTCTATGAGTACTAACAATAAGAAGAGAGTGCGAAATTTCACATTTCTATAAAAAAATTCTCATAGCAGTTTTGTGGCAAGTTGTCACACGGTAGTTGAAATGGAATGAATTCTAGTCACCATCACTGCATTCTATATACGTATACTGTTATGCACAAATATCTGTACTACAGCCAGTAGTAGTTGTGTGTCTGCCTTTCTTTGGGTTCTCTCCAGCTCAGCTATATGCTCGATATGACAAGAGCCCCTCTGTACTAAGAAAGTCTGAACACGTCTCGTCGGTTTCATTTTCTTATGAATTATATTGCTTCACCTCCTTTTCAGAAATGTAATCCGAATCCCATACAGAATTTGAGGGCTGCCTTCCTTTGCTTTACTGCATCCTTCAGACAATTCACTGTGTGTGCTCGTACTCAAGCCTCCAACTAGTACTGCTACAACTATAGGGGTGAGCCTCATAATGCGTAGGTACACCAGTCGGTACAAGAGAAAAGACGTCATGTGATAGAAGAGCAGCGTGCGAGTAGTATCACATCCACACACACACACACACACACACACACAAGCAATGCAGTCACCCCGCGAACAAATATAATACCACGAGCAGCCATGGAGAATAAGAAAATTGTTCTTTTTGCTGTTTGAGGTGTGGTCCGTTCCATTCTGTAAGCCCTCTCTCTGTTGTGTTTTGTTGTTGTGTGCGCTTTCCATTGAATGAATAGCTTATTCTGGAGAAGAGACAGGACAACTGGAAGGCAAAGGAAGGAAACTAAAGGCAAGGGTCACATAATAGCAATTCAGAGTTAACGTTGAGAGCCAGCAGAGAGTGAGAGAGAAGCAAACCCGACCAGAACAAACCAGCAGCCCATACAAGAGTAACAACATCATATTGGAAATCGGATACGGACTGATGCTTCGGGCATTCAGGTCCTCCTCAAATTATTTGTCGCGTGTTACACACAAAAGTTACTACTTTTCACAAGTGCTACGAGTGCCCAATGCTTTTGCCCTTTTCATTCGTCTTCCTTGAATCTTCTTTTATATTTATATCCCTGTCTATTGTTGTAGTTCACATTTCAGATTGCAAGAGAAGCCTGTACGCTCTCAGGCCCTCTCATGCTCTGCGTTCTGTTCTCTTGTGTCTGTGTTCGTTCACGTCCTCAGCCGTCCTCTTCACTTCTCTTCAATTCTGGTCGTGGGCAAGAAGCCCCTGAGCTAAAATCGTGCGTATTTTTTATACTGCTTTCTTATTTTCGCATCTTCTCACTTGTGTTGTTCTCTCTGTCTCTCTCTCGACAAGAAGAGAAGTTTCCCATTTCCTTTTTTTCATCAGAAATTCAACACTCTAGCACTCATGTGCAGCACCAGTCATGCATCATAGCCAGAGCCATGTAAATGCACATACTATTGATACGGTCATTATATTTCCTCTATTGTGTGTATGCACATACATAACGTAGTGAACGTGTAGTAGCAGTCGCGCCAATGTCTCGGCGTCACTTCCGTGTCAATTGGACTGTTCCTGCTCAACTGTTTTAATATATTATGTGGCATGGCAATCGAAGTGAATGACGAGAATTGACAATCAGCCTGTAAATATTCGACGGTAGCAAACAAACGTGACCCCAGCCCATAGCATTTGGCATCCTATGGCTTTTTTACATGGAAATCTAACAGTACTCGCAAGATTAAATAGCATCCTAATAGCTAAAGTGTAAATAGCATCTGTGTTCCGAGGGCACATGGTATGGCATGTGAATTTAATAATAAGAACCTGTTAGGTCCCTTATTCTCTCTATACCTTTCACACACGACACGACTTTTCCTGCCTACTTACAGCAGCACACACACACACGGTCTTCCTCAAATGCTTTCAATGCACTGCCCAATGTATAGTATTTACTATATATATAATATATATTGTGTTGTTGGTTATCAATTTTGTTTCCATTATAAAAAGGTAGTAAACTTTACTAGAGGATTGAGCTGCTGCGAGGCATTGAACTAACAATAAGCTCAACTTTGCAGTCAAATAATGCAAGGTGGTTTTCTTTCCAATGTATATAACTGTGTGGTTCTGCTTCAGTCCACGACTTTGTTACACTTTGATATTATGCATTTATGCTACACGCTATTAGGTCGCAGTAGCTATACGATCAGACTGCATACTAAGCTGCGATATTATTATATTGTTTTATGCGGTACGTATTTCAAAGTGCTGTATTGTAATGTATGTGTGTGTATAGTAATGTAATGCAAGTGAAATATCAAATGCAGCAGTGCGTGCACTCAAACTGACATTTGACATTGGCAGCAGTCAACAGGGGAGAGAGCAAGCGTGGAGTGAGACAATGGACGCTGGCAAGTCATGAAAGTGAAGCCCGTAAAACTAACTGAAATAGAACGGAGAGAAACAAAAGCCCAAAGAGCATTATACTCTCTGAATAGAGTATCTCCATCTCTCTCTCTCTCTCTCTCTCTCTATGTGTGTGTTATAGTGCACAAGAAGAAGCGACGAGCACAGTCCGAGAATAAATAAAAGGGTTTCACATTAAATTCCTCAGTAGTAGAGCAATGGTATTGATGGTCCTTGTGGCTGAACTGGACTGAAAGGATCGGTCGGCAGTAAATTCAGCCACACTTGCTTATATATTAGATAGATAGTGAAACCCCGCAGTAATGTAACATTTGCTCCGTTTTATATTCAATGGTAGTATTGGAATGTATAATAGAGCAACATTATTGGTAGAGGATAAAAATCCATTTTGTGAACAATGGGATTATCATGTTCCTGAGTTTTGATCGCGGGTAGTAATTGGTGACTCATCATCTCTTCTTCTATAATGTTCATAGTGCAACACAAAGCGCTAAATTACGTATAGCAAAACTTGAGCTGTCTGTGTCCTGTCTGTTTGTAACCTTCTATTTTATCCTATCTTCACCAAAGAAAAAAGTTCCTTCCTGTCATTCTCTCTCGCGCGCTCGCTCTTTTACTGTTGGTGAGTTGCGTTGAGCAGTTTATAAAGTTATGCTGTGTGGATAGACTGTGTGTGTGTGTGTGTGTGTGTGTGGGAGAGAGAGAGAGAGAAAGAGGCAGTAAGTGCAATGGATAGAATGAATGACTGTATGAACGTCAAAGTATCTGTGTGATGTGACGTGACTCGTTTCGAATGTGCACAGTCCCTCCTCTAGTAACTCCGAATGTAAGTATTCAGTATTAAGTTGAAGTTGAATTCAAGTTCTGCTGGCTTATTTGGCTCTTGGATCATCCGAACAGACTTGACTTTGGCTTGAGCTTCAGGCCAAAATCACTTCTCTTGTGCTCCCTTCTTTTTTTCTTTCACCCTCATCTTCCTCTTCTCTTCTTTCCATGCAATTTTTCTCATTCCTTCATTCATAGTACAAGAGAGTGTATCTGTTCACGGTGCTCGTCCTGACACAGAGTCTGTCTGTCTGGCCTTGGTTGGTGGACTAATACTTCTGTGCACTCCATTCTCCACATGGTAGTGCTGTACAGACAGAAGCAAAGCAAAGTACTCCTTTGCCAATATTTCCTTCCTGTGAGTCTTCTCTCTCTTGACATATCATGACTTATTGGCCGTGTTCCCCCAAATAGCGTACACAAGGGACTATCAGTATCTTTTCTCTTATTCCCGTCTCTCCACGCTTCTATAATGTGCCCGTTTCTCTCTATCTCTCTCTGTCTCTCTCGGTCTTTCATTGAATCCTGTCGAATCATGCACTTACAAACAACAATTCAATAGGACGCAATACATAATACAATATTATCATATTCACTTTTCCCTGTCACTACCCCACCATGCTCTCTCCTTCTTTCTTTCTCCGCTTCTACATTAATATTGTATCAACACAAACAGTTACATAATATTTCTTCTATCACCCGAGACAAACAATAAGACATCATAAATAATTTCTCTTGTACTGATTTTGTCTTAATGGCATGACTTACGACCATGTACACATGAGGAACTACTTGAATTTAATATCCAGGCAATACCTACGCATTTACATTTTTTTTCTTTTGTTTGGCTTTTATTTCTTTCTGCTAAATGCACTTATAAGTAGGGGAACATAATACATTCCTTATACATATACTCATATAATAGTCCACTTTCAATGTACAGCATCTTTTATTCCAGTTCTTTATCAACGTTTATACTATATTTATGTAGGCACTTAAAAAACTACGGCTTTTCTCCATTGTACAAGAGTGTGCAGCACAAAGAGTCTCGGTTTGCATTACAACTAACGTTAAAATCGTCAATGTGCTCAAAGTTAAATCAAGTCAACTGAACTACCTCAATTATTATGAGCAGGGCTAAAGCGGAGCGAGACATAAGGCACATTATATTCTAAGGCAAAGTGCCGCTCAGCTCGACTTCACTGAAATAACGTCATACGCCGGGAGAAAGGACACTAAGAAAGTCTTGTTTCTCTTCTACGAGTATCTATGCGCAGCAGTCTTCGAGTAGCTATGTAGTGTAATATTAGCTTTGCGTACGCTTAGGAATAAAAGCGAGCTGAAGTCTTAGAAAGTTCTGCGAGGGAAAGAGAGAGAATCCTTGCATGTTCATCCTCATCTTCTCATTGATGTCTCGCAGTGGATAAGGCGACGCAATAATAATAAATGTTATGATTATCCAAGTGACTCTATTGAATATGATGAAGTATTATCTGTTCTGTGGCTGTACCATTGCTCCAGTAGTCGCTGCCCTAGTGCCTTAAACACTCAGTAGTACTATCCAACCCACTGGTATAAGATTGAACCTCGATCCTTCCACGCTGTGTGATGTACTTTCAACAAGGAGACGTACATATCTCAGAACTGAACTACATTGGTACTTAGTATACTTGACTTTTCTCTATCCTTCTAAAGAACCGTGGCTTATTTCTACACTGTCCTATCCTGAATCTGTTCTACTCTGCACTATAGCAAGCAGTGCCGTGGTTTACCGTAGTTCGCAGTGGCTTCTTCCTATTTACATCATGACATGATAGAGATGGTAAGATAGGTCCACACGGAGCAAAACGACGGTCGTCTTCTTTAATAAAAGTGGCAGCATGATCAAGCTAGGGCTACATAACGTAACATGCGAACAAAACAAACTGAGAGATAGAGAGTAACTATCCAATGCAATAGGTTAAAACCTTCTACACGGAGCTTTCTTCTACTGCCTGTAATACTGTACAGAAATATTCGTGTTCTTACTGGAAGGCTGACTGAGAGTGAGTAAAATAAGAGTGGTAGGTAACGTAACGTGTAAAGCTGTCGCAGTCGCATCGCATTCACTTCAGTCAAGTCGGGGCTATGCCTTGTGTGTATGTGTAGTGTGTGTGTGTGTGTGTGTGTGTATGTGTGTGTGTGAGGGAGGATGGAGAGTAGGTTGTACGGTGTAGTAGTAGTTGTAGTAGACGGCTTGGCTCTCGCTCATTCCATATATAAAGATTGCTGCTTGCATTGCTACCATTCTGTGTTGCAGTGGCTGTCGTAGAAGCTCCATTCCATTCTATGGAACAACTCCAGTGTTGGGAATAGGTCCTTATATATACTGTACGTACGCGTAGACGGGCTGGGGTAAAGAGTCGGAACTTGGATCTGAACTCCTTCTTCATCACATCGCATTGAAGCAAGTCGAGTCGAGTTAGTCTTCCACATTCTCACAGTGAACTCCGTGTGCTGCGTTCGCTTCGTTTGTGGTTCTCAGAGGCTGACTCTCTCAAATCGCCCGTCATTCAGCACACGAGTGCTCAACACAACGGCCGTATCCGCATCTCTTCATCATTCACTCAGAGTGTCTGTCTCAGAAAGTCCTACAAGGAGAGCACTCATAGAAATGTTACTCACGCAATGTCCGCCTCGTTGACATGACACAGTCTTGTCTCTCTGTTTGCCGCCACACCGTCATCGCGGCTCTCCTCATACTCATATATCCACCTAGTCGCATTTTAGTGCACGGTGTGACTGAACGTGACGTGACAGATCAGAATCCCACTGACTGAGCCAATTAATTGACTACATTTAAATATTTACATTGTCATTCCATTACGACTACGTGTGTTGTGCACAACACGAACAGAACATCATCCGCACAATCAACCAACTGCTTCTATACTACTACATGTCCACTTTCTGAATTAATTGACAATTTAAAATTTAATCACTTAGAGACTTTGCCCCGTTGTTCCTTTAAACTTGGTGCACACAAAGACAGCGTGATGTGGAAAACAACTGTGAGGGTACTAATGAAGGAAGGAATTCTACCGTTCGTGCATTCAGATTGACGAAGGAAATGAGCGCTTGAGTTTAATTCTACTTTTCCTCATGACTGAGGACAAAGTAAAAAAAGAAGAAACACTGCTCCAAAGTCAAAAGTGAGACGAATTTGTCTTTACCTGACAAAAACGACAGATTCAAAGGTGAAATAATATAAATGTGTTGTTTCGTTGTTTGATGGGTGAACTGTGAATTCCATTCAATTCCTCCGCCGTACAATAGCTCTGAAGTACCACTGTGAACGAGTAAGAGAAAGAGTAGTGTGGGTCGTAGGAAACTGTCGCTTCGATCATCGTGCTTTACTATGTGAACGAGTCAGATGAGAATCGGATGAAAAGGCATAAAATAAAACTGAAGTTGAGTGAAGTTGAGATAGGAATTGCCTACGGACTTATGCCAGCAGAAGAAAAGAGCAGAGCAAGAGACAGGAATTTTTTTTGACTACACAGTCAACGTTCTCACTACTTCCAGTCAAGTCAAACCAATATTGTTATTATGCCTTTGAGTTGGCTTTGGTTGCCCTGCGGTTATTTGTGATTCATTTGTTTGTACTCTAAATTGCCTGTATCTCACCTTGCCCACACATCTTCGTCGACTGTTCCCTCTCATTTTTTTCCCCCAATATAGGAGTACACTGGCTAATTTATTATACAGTAATCACTCTTTTGGTGTTTCATTCCTATACGCACACTTGGTAAGTGGGGTACTTAACTTCTGCTAGCCAGTACGTGCACCGGTTAACTTGTCTATTATTTCACTTCTTTCGTTCTTTCTGTTTTCTTTTCCTCTTAAAGCGATCAACAGACTATGAGAAAACATGAGAAGGCTAAAAGACTATCCAGCCCACTAACTTAACATTACCCACAAATAAGTGCTACGTACCCATAGCATAAAGTGGAGTCAACTAAAGATCAGAACATAATAGAACAGAGCCGAACAACTGGGCCGAGGCAGTAAGAGTGTTGAATGAAACCGAACTGAATTGAACTGAACGGAGAAAAGAGTGAGAGAGAGAGAGAGAGAGAGAGAGAGAGAGAGAGAGAGAAGGCGTGATTTGTGGATTGTAGAGCACGTTGTTTGTGTCTCCGACTAAAGAAGGAGAGAGGAAAGCAAAAGAAAAGTCAGGAAGGAGCTGAAGAAAGTCTCTGACTTGTCTTGACTCGTTTTCTCCGGTTTGCCTCTTTTGATAATGCTCCAGTAGCTAAAGCCAAAGCTCCTTTTACCCATTATAAAGTGGTGCCTACTGCCAGAACGCAGAACAAGGCCGATATACAGTCAAGTCACTCTCCGTACTTTCCCTTCAGCTACTACTGAACTGAAATCGTCTGCACGGAGTGAACACGAACAAGAAGAAGTGGAGAACGTGAGACGGAGAAAGTGAAGTAAAGTAAAGATGTACCTTTGTGAGATGATTCCCACGTGGACATTAGCTTTGTCTGTGCTCGCGGTCCTCTTCCACGGTAAGTATCTTGTCTCGCACTACTTTTTATTGTACATTTGTCCTAAACTGGCGCTCCTACAATTGAAATGATTTCAGACACAATTAGCCCCATTAGCTTACCAAAATACGATTATTTCTTTTATCTTTAAATGTTTTATGACAGTTACGACTACATGCTAATCGTTATTTGCATAACTGCAATTCGACCTTATCTTCATAACTTTGACTATACGAACTTAACCTTTGCAATGAAGAGGATGATATCTCCCTCCTACAAACTGTGTAGGTACTAGTACTGTACTATAGTATTGTGTTACAATGTACAATTTCAATAACTCTGAATATAAATAGTAGCAGGGTACCAGCACCCACTCGAAATATTATATTGTGCATTCTACCAGATGTGCCAGTGTCTTGCTCACAAATCGTGTTACATTTTCAATAAATATATTCTGCATGCCAAGCACCTTGGCTACCTTTGAAGGTGTGTAATCCACTTACTCCATCGTGCACAGACTTTACATCATGTGTAAATACGTGCACGTGATCGTAGACGAGAGAAGGTAACGCTTCCTTAATGAACATGCTATAAATTCCATTCTGTTCTCATATTCAGTCAGTCGTTGGTTGCCGTGTGCCTTGCCTCCCATCAAAGATGAGTTTGTGTAGGTACGGGAGGTAAAAGGTGTCGGCTAACGTGTTTGCACTATCTCTTCTGTTGCACCACTCGCTCTCTCTCTCTCTC
>JABASC010000802.1:0-31564 GCA_019776185.1 Plutomurus gul | reverse complement strand
GGTGATGATGAGAATCGCCATTGTCCCCCCCCCCCAGCTTACAATCACGCGACATTCCAACGGCGAGACACTTTTTGAAGCGGCAGTACTGACAGCGATTTCTGTTTAGTCGTATC
This sequence comes from Plutomurus gul, assembly GCA_019776185.1. Classification (NCBI taxonomy): domain Eukaryota; kingdom Metazoa; phylum Arthropoda; class Collembola; order Entomobryomorpha; family Tomoceridae; genus Plutomurus; species Plutomurus gul. Next base: position 31,448 of record JABASC010000802.1, on the reverse strand, counting down.
ACAAGACACTTTCCGTCTCGCAAACACCTAAAAACAAAAGGACGATGTCGATGTATTCACATTTTATATTCAACACTCGTGATGACGCATGAAAACTCTAATTTTATCTATGGTCATAAAACAAATTTTATAACTTCAGCTATTAAAATATAAGGAAGCTACTGTTCTAGGAACGTACTGGGTACACGAGGGGTCATTAAACAGAGATGTCCTTTTTGTCAACCCCAAGTTGAAGTTCACGTCGTTCATATGACGATTCTGACGTAACCCAACTAAGGCAAACATTTTAAATCAATTTCTAAGCTTATTTAAAACTCGTATTGCAAATAAATAAATGATGGAAAATATTTTATATTTGTCTGATCTGATGCTACTCTAAGGAAAATGTATTAATACTTAGTCTTTAAAAGAAATTAATAAACAATTAATTAGAATAGTAGTAATGCGAAAAGCGAAAACGGACGACAATTTTTTTGCAGGAGTGAACTGCACGTCCTGGTTCCTGGAGTGTGGAATTGGAGGAGTGCAGCGGCTTTTGCTTGCTTACTATAAAAACAAGGACAATGCAAACGCAAATGCAAACATTTCTGTCATTCATGAGATTTTCTCTTGCTCCGTCTCAAACATGTCGCTCTCACACAACATAACTATTACATATCACTGTCTACCTAAAATCTTTGATGACTGTTCTCATTTACTTACTAGAATTTAAAAAATATCATAGCCTGTCAGATTTTTAATTTAACATCCGATTCTACACAAAATTAATTAATTTTCCAAATTTCTCTTGGAATTAGTAAACAAGTACCCCTTGTCAGTGTCCCTTTATCGGTCCGTGTATGCTTTCCTTTCTATGCCTTTCCTTACCACATATTTCATTGTTCAAATGGTTTTTAAGAAACATTTTCTTGAAAAAGCACGTTGTTGATTTGTGTTTAACAAAGGCATCAAAATTTCCATGTATTTAATGGCAGAGGTAAAAATGCACACGAAGGTGCCTGTAGTACCATGTTGAGATACAGATTCTATTATCTTGATGATAGTTTCTAGGAAAATACTTATTGGGTTGTTCATTGAACTGTAAACTGGGTATGAAGGCAGAGAGAGTACATTAGAGCAGATGTGTTCATTGAATGGGCAGGACAGATAGGAGGATCGTGTATGCCAAGACTGAGCGGCTCTCCATTTCATTAAGAAAGGCAGACAGCACACACACTCAACGAAACTAAAGAAGGGAAGACAGATTTAAGAGACAATAATGTTTTGACAATGAAAAACAAGTCTGAAGCGCTTAGCGGATAATAAATAACAATGCTGTCCGCTCAAATAAGGGAATACAGGAAAATGACCTGTTCTTGATCTTCATACAGTTTGTAGTAGTCACCATAATAAATGACGTTGAATTACCGTACTATTCTTCAGTGTATATAATCAATGGTTGGTTTTTTATTTTGCCATTAGGCCATTACCTGTATTCAATTTGTTTCTGAATGCTTCGTCGGAAGAAGCCCTTGCATCCCTCACAAGAAGTAACTCCGTAATGGTAGCCGGACGCCTTATCTCCACAAACACGACATGGATGAAATGACTTTCCCGTGTTGTTCGAGTCTGCATAAACACCCTCTGAAAATAAAATCGTTATGAAATCTCAATTAAAGCTACGCTGCACATACATGGGTTCACGTTATAATAATAGGGCCAATTATCAGCCTCTTCCATTCATTTACACAGAATACACACACACACACACCAGTGGCTATTCGCACATCATGAACCGTTCTCATCATCAGCTCGTGAAGAAATTACCGGTTGGACGGAAATTTTATTTTCAATACCGATATTAATAGTTGGCAATAATAACATACACAGAATTAAATGTGTGTTGAAATCGCGAAAGCGGAAAAGCAAATAGTGAAACTGCGTTCTTTCTGTTGAAAACTCTATTCCTTCTCAACATTTTGCCTTCTCTCAAAGAAAGAGAAGGCAGTAAAATAACTACTAATATCTTTCTTATTGTTACTATGCATAGGATACCCGTTCTTGTTAGATTCTATTGCATAAGTATCGCATGTTTCTGTTAGCCGATAGCTTCAACCTGCGTTTCCCATAAATTCTAAATATTTAGTAGATACAATTTATAAATGTTATTTGTTGAATGGCCGTAGGTAAAACTTTTATTAGTTTGTATTGTGGATCTGGTCCACCGCTCTGAATCTCACCATTAATATAACCGTAAAATGTTCTGCAAAATGCAAGAGAACTTCCCAGGAAAGATTTGAATGCAAACTGCAAAAAAATGAGATAAAGTGCTCGCATTTACTAATAAGTACCTACTTAAAACGTCTCCGTGGATATGTAGAGGTAACCATAAAATTCTCTCTAGAAATATGTTCGCAAGTACCTACAATACATACAAGTAAGGAAATTCCTCCAGTAAGTGTAGTGGTTGGTAGTATGCACTTCTCTGTATCATTCCAACAAAATACACAAAGCAGTCTTGAACTAGTTTCTGCTCCGTCGAATATTATATACGTACAAAGAGTATATAGCCCGAGAGTGAACTAACTAAATAGGCACGCACATGAATACCATCTGTACATGCTACTGGGAGGCCTTACATAACGGAATCTCTTTTTCCACATTCAACCAATGGTTTTTTCATTTTAAACGATAAAAATTATGTCATTCGCAATTTACTCGTAATCATTTGTTGGCTACCTCAAAAATTGGTTCGTTCACTTGGGTATTTTCCATCTGAAAACAACGAACAGTTGAAAAAAATTATTTTTAAAATCCTGTCTTTGTTTTCATGTACTTACTGATTGACGCAATAGAAAATTACAAAGAATCAATGTCACAAGTGAGTCACCCTGTAAATAAACATAAAGATAAAAGTTGCAATAACAAGAGCGCAGAACAAGTGAACATTTTTAATGTTCATTCTACGTGATCGTAAGGACTTTGAGATTTTCATTGCTTGGTGTTGGGCTGCAACTCATGCTAAAGCTGGAAAAAGAAACGATTGTAAAACGTAAAATGTAGGATTGGCGACAGCTCATCTTCCTATTTCTCACACCCACAACAATCGCACAAAGGCGAGGAATAAAGATTTCGACTGGAGGAACACAGTGAGCAGCAACAACATGCTAATATATAATAATGGTAAACAGACTAAACTTGAGAGAGCAAATAAGTGTACGAGTAGTACGTACATTTGAAGTATGTATTATACATACATATATCTGTATATAATAGTAATAACAATGATAGTACATGGCATGGTTGTTCGTGTGTTTCTTGCTGGCCGGATGATTGTGTGGTAGAAGTGTGAATAAGAGAGGAGCGTAGAAATTGCGAATGTGTATGTAATGTGTACTGTACGTGTGTCTGAATATTGTGGAGAGAAACATTTAAATGGTGATAGTCATGAAAGCAACAACACAATAGCATGTCATACTGTTTTATGTGGGCTTTAACAGCAATGCTAGCACAACAAAGGTGGTTTATGGTGCAAAAACAGATATCACCGTGTCTTATGAAATAACGGGGTTAGTTGGATAAAGACAAGACAACTGTTAAATCCAGTGCATCTTTCTTTTCTCATCCGTGCAATAGTTCCGCAACGCTTTATAACGCATCACCACTAATGCATGAGCGCGCTCTCAAACAACTAATACACTTTATTATACTCTCTGCTGCTGCTGTTGCCAGCTATATAATAAATGTAATAGTGAATCGAGACGAGTCATCCCCAGCCACCCTCCTAACCAGCAATTCCACTCTTCCTATTTATTATATGTACCTAGTGCTGCCTATAGTAGCACTGTGCACGCAGAGACACGGACCCACGTACCCGTAAGGATTTACACGAAAAGTTTACCAAAACTATGCTTATATGCCAGAGACGTATTATTAGTGCTGCTCTTCTGGGTTAATAGGAGATTCAAGTAGAAACTTTCAAAGTCGTCCAATGTTAATCCCTACCATCCACCCAATGAACACAATTTTCAATCGAACTTCAAATTTCAGCTGACTCGTAGGAAACAGAATTACGACTAAAAGGAAGACTCAATTTAGGATTAAAATAATTCACTATAATTAGCTGTGAATGGTGTAACTTTGTGGAAGCTTGCAAGATCTATAAGTCAGATTTAAAATTCGTTAAATACATTCAGGATTGATTCTGTAATCTTTGTGGATTTAAATTTCTCTGCAAAAATAGACGGGATAGTCCAAACAATTTGGAACGCATTAAAACCTAGTGAAATTTTCAGAGCAATAATTCTACTGATATTGGAAATTACCAAACTGAATTAAAGAATTACCGAAATTGTACTTATTAATTAAATGGTAGGGCATATTTCTGAACGAGTGCTGTTAAGTCTAGAAAGCTGAATCTGAGAAGATTACAAATGCAGATAGATATTCATGTGTAGTGGTTCCACGTGCGTGACAATCTGCGTAACGTGTTCCGTTTTGTGCGTCAAATGTCTTCATGCATCTTCGTTTTCATCGGCCTAACTGCTCCAATCCAACTATTTATAAAGAGCCTTTGTATCTCTCTACAAATCTTTTACTTGAAATCCCTAGTGTTAGCACTTGGAGCATCTATCTGTAAACATATTTTATTTGTTTATTTATATTAATGAATTGGAGTGTGCGAGAGAAGAGCCGCAATGAAGCTTTCCTGCGATAGGAGATATATTGTTGGAGCTACGTGGCTTAAGCAAACTCGACACAATTCCTGCAATTACTCATTGTCAGTGAAATCTTGCTTCGTTTGGCCCTGCAGGTTGATTACTACGTCATTGTAGTACGTAGAAGGTTTTATACTTATGTAAGGGAAATGATGGTCTTAACTCTTCGAGCAAACATTGAACAATGCTTTTTGTAGCAAAGTTGCACTAATTTCCTCTCCAGGTTCTTTTGTGTTTGTCTCGTTTCAAACTATAGTTTATAGGGGTCTCTGCAAAATTTCGCGTCTTACAAAGGACAATGTAAAGGAAAACTTGAACCTATTTCAGGCTTTCAGCAGCCTCTCTCCCCATGTTATGTTTATTGTTCGAATTACTTACGAGTGAGCTCATGGTTTTTACATGGAAACATTCGTCTCCCTGTTCTTCATGATCTTTATGCTTTTACAATTAGTTAGCTTCAGATTTGACATTAATAACATCTTTATGGGGTTATATTTTTAAGGATTGAATCGTCAACCAGACAATTCCTGGGTGAGATAGAAATAAGAAGCATTAATGCTTTATGCACAGTAAACAGTAAATAGAATTGGACCATTGAAAAAGTTCCAGTTAAAAGAGTAAGTGGAATATTTGTAAAAGGCTGTCACTCTTCTGGTCTTTCAGAAATCATTCACAAATAATGTCAGAATCTTTGCAACGTTTGGTGCACCCTGCTCCTCATTAGTAACAAAACCCTCGTAGTCTGAATGAATCAAAAAATATTGTTCCAAAAAAATTGCACAGACAGTTTTTGTTATTTCTACTTGAATAATTCGTCTCATTACAGAGTGAAGCTAATTCCAGTGGAGCTGGTAAAAGGTTACTTAGCAGATGGCACACAAAAGTGGACAAAGGGTTAACAGCAGTGAAATCTTGTACTAATACTTCATGACGTATGATTCGGATTTATGGTATCCAAGTTTACTCACAAGTTACTTGTGTCATATGTGGTGGGACTCAAAGGCCTGTCCCCGAATCCACCGTAGCGTATATTCAGGCCATTTGATACTTCGTTGACATCCAATAAATGTAGCAGAGAGCTTAAGCTGTAAAGTTTTGCTGTTACCCTCCTCCTCCCCAAAAGTTGCAAACATCTATGTGAATTTTCCGTGTGAAAAGCCTAGACTTGTACATTTTTGAAATATTATGATAAAAATTCATCTTTGTTGGTAAAAGCTTAGGGCAAGAAAATGTTCGCTATCAAAAACTCTTATTCATGCTCCTTGGAGCAAAATGGTACACTCGAAGCTTTCTTTTTGTTGGTATTATTACTTTTGTCTGTAAAGCATTGTCTTACTTGTTGGCATTCTGAAGCAACTGCTAGGAGCACAGCTCCCACCATCCACCCAACTTAAATTAAGTAAACAAAAAAATCCTTAAGACTTTCTCATAATATTGTCATACTGTAAGTAATCCCACTGTCAACCCGACTACTGTGAAATGGGAATTTTCCCCAACTTTCCTCTTTAACTTTACTCTCCCAGTCAATGAAGTTCTAATTCACTGCTTCACTGTACCCTGGTTGGATTTGGCGGAAAAGTTACCGTACTTCACTCCACGGTATTTTTTCAAATTGCAATATTTCGTGAACCAGGTTACTTACTTCATACTGAAAGTATATTAGCTGTCCAGCGTCTTTATATTTACGAAAAGTTATACATACTCCCAACTAAATCCTGCCCTTTGATTACTTATTGCGTGTTTGCAACAGGCGCCACCAAATTAAAACCTTATGTGAGGTCATGCGCTGTCCCTCGTGGTCAAGATAGCCACATATCTGAATCCTAAGCTAAACGTAAACATAATATGATGCAATACGTATTTACACGTTTTAATACAATGTACCAGGAAAGCATATTGGAGCCTAAGTAACAAGAAATTAATGTTTAATAGAGTTGGCTCGCAGCCGAATTTTAGGCCTATTCTAATACACCGGAAAATAGTGTCTCGCTTTAACCCCCCCCCCCCCCTCCCCCCCCCCCCCCCCATCAGAAATTCTTGAATTCTTGCCTGATGAAAACATCCATTTTACCCTTGTTGCCCACTCGTACTTATAACTGCTGTGGTTGTAGTAATAGTTGTGCACACACTGGTGCTGTTGGTGAAGAAGAAGAAATCCAAAGTAGAATGTGCAAAGTGCAAAACTTCGCCTCACATCACAAACTACAATTAACGGTAAGTAATCTCATCTGCCTGTCTGCAACTTTTAACATTTTAGTTTATGATTTGGCGGAGCGGCCCCGGATTGAACTTTACGTTCGGATTCCCTACTTCAGGTACATATATGATAGCCAATAAATAATTCTGGTAAACGTTGACAGAAACAGCAAGATCCCATAATAACGAAAAATGCTGAGACAGAAGATGAAAATGTGTGCTTGCCTCTTTCGCAACAAAAATGTCTACATACAAATAAATACATACTGTTAGGTAGAACTCCTCTTGTGTTTCACAGATGCATAATAAGTGGTAGACTGTGGTGAGCGTAAATGATAAATTGAGTACACGAGTGAAATGCTAAATGGCATGTATACTGTGTACACACTACTGCTACGCGCATATAAAATAAATATGTTTCTTATTGTATCCATCTTTTTAAGACGGAGTGCACACAAGAACACAAATAACCGGTGATAAAGCTCACGCATTCTGTTTGCTACAGCTCCGAGTGAAAAACAACATTTGCCAAAATATGGCAAGAATATTGAAATGTGTAAGAAAAGCTGCGAATGGCGTGGACGAAGAATCCTCCTCGTGTGGTATGTATGTACATATAGTATATAAGTAAGGCTGACGGTAAGATGAATGATGATACGGATGGTTCAATCAGGGTTCATTGTCGGAGTCAAATGGCGTTTCATCAAAAATTCATGATATTCAAGAAGTGTTCTGTGCTATGGGACTGAGACCACTCCTCGTTGAATGCGGAAGGATATTCCTCCCTTTGTTGCTCATTGGTGTTTTATGTACGAGCTTGCATATTAACAATAGTTAAACCAACTATACTACAATATTAAGTTGTTGTTGGCAGTGATCAATTTGTTAATAAAATTGATTCTTTCGCTGTTTGTGTTGGTGTTGTGGTACCGTGCTCTGTGCAGTTATTCTACTTCTTCACAACAACAAACAGCCCTCACTCCGCACTTCAGTCCAGAAAACGAAAAGATAAGCCCAGCCACCACCACCACCACCACCACCTCTCTGTCTTTGTCTCTGTCTCTGGTCTCTGGTCTCTGGTCAAGTCGACATATCACCCAGACTGCACGAATACACAGAACACACACTCACAGTGCATACAGATGTGTACAAACGGTTCGTTCTTGTTCTGAGCCTAGTGAACGTACGTCTTGTGTGCAAAAGACATGTTCTGCCAGTGCATCTCCCTGATTGCCCGTGAATTGTGAGCAAGTCCTGTGCCATGAATGAATGAGTAGGATGAATATATTCCTAGTTTCAGGTTTGGTCAGTCTGGATTTGCATAAAAATTTCGGAAGATGCTTTCTGCCAATGACCTCTCATCCCTTCTCTTGCTTACTACAATATTTCTTTCTCGCTGGCGAGTTTCTGTAAACCGTCCTCCTTGGTAATCATATCTGTACTTGTGATTGGGCCTACTTTCATAACATCCTTCAGTATGTATGTGGCTATGCACACTCACAGTCTACCACACGGTGTCCCTACCAAGTCAACAATATTTACTACTACGTAATAGTCACCAGTGCTTCTCATCTCGACTTAAATAGAAGTCTAGTAAGTAATAAGTACACGTTTGATGATGACTGGGGCCTCTTTACCATTGTCTTTTGGTGTGGTGGCTGGTAAAGAAATATGCGGGTAGGACGGTCATCTCTCTCTCTCTCTCGCTCTCTTACCAGTGTGTACATTGCATTGTTGCATGAGGACGTAACGTTGGGACGGCCAACTATGCAAACACGTCGTGATAGCAGCGAAGAGGAGGAGGAGAGGCGAGGTGCCGTGCACGAAAATAATTGGCAAGACGAGCATCTTTGTTGTACACGGTGTAACTATACGTAAAAGTGTTTAATCAGCAACATGTGTACATATGGGAGAAAAAATTCGAATGGGGATGAGTGAATTGATAATAGTAATTTGATGCAAGATCTATTGGTACATGGATAAGGCTTGTTTCAATTGTTCTTTCCAAAAGGAACAAGATAGAAAGCCAACAAAACATCTCTTCTTATCCATTCCGTATCTCGAGACCATCCTTGTCTCTTCTTTCTCTCTCTCTCTCTCGCTTACCTCATATTGTCACGTATGTATTTCTGTTTTGTAATTGTAATTGGCGGCAGTGGAGTTTTTTGGCCTTTCACATACTAAACGCATACAGTGCAATGGCAGCCAGTGCAAACTGATTGTGAGAGTGAAATCTGACTACCTGCTATCAAGATACAAATTAGCAATCGAGCTGTGATGATGACAGTTGGGCTAATGCATTCCATAGCATGGATAATTCACAAGACGAACGTCACTCTCTCAACTTCCTCTAGTATAAAAGTACACATGTAACGTGTAAATAATACATAGACAATAATTCTGATTGTTTAGCTGACTGTGGAATGATAGAGGTGGGTGAATAGAATGGATGTTGACATGGCGCTTCACTTTTGCCGTGCATATCAATATCAACAAATATCATCGTCATGCATTATGGAGGAATTTGTTAAGGAATCGTCTTTCTGTTTGTGCGAGAGATTCATGCACTGCTCCCACCGCTACCACTTATCGCGCCGCATCACTATCAACACGAAATTCGTGTTGAAATTGAAACATCGAGAAATTCAAACATTTCTGCAAACGATGTGGACACACAAGTCGAATCCAGTGTGATCCTAGACGACAACCATTAGATGACACACACACACGCAAACACACACTGGAGAGGGACTGAGACGACAAACAGAGAAAAACAGTGTAATGGGAGAGAGAGAGAAAGAAAGAACGCGATGGACAAATAAGTTCATCGGCCGGGAACACATTCTCTCTCTCTCTCTCTCTCTCTCTCTCTCTGTCTCATGATTATTGTGACGCTCACAAGTTAAACTGAAGTCAGGGATGTTTGTCAGATTGGATTCAACCCTTGTGTTTGATTTTGCTTGGCACAGCGAAAGACACTGATAACCCTTGCTGCTCTCCAAAAATATAAACAGAACCTTGAGCCTTCGGTCGTCGAACCTCCGTTCATACAACTACTGCATGCTGCAATGCAACTTGATAATCGTTTACTACATACTCCTCTCTACACAAATACATCAAAAGTAATACATAGTACTCACAGTACAAATAAAAACGTGAGTATCGTGTACACGTTGAACATATACAAATATCATATTGCAAGCTTCTCGCTCTCTGATCTGCTTACTGGTACACATTTCTCCATTCTGAGTGTTCTTCAAAATAAAATCGAGAAACGTCCACATTGCTATTACGTTCTACCATGTACTAAAATATGTATCATGTTTTCGCGTACTTAAATACTGTACTGCTGAAGTGTAGGCCTGTTAGTTTCCCGTTGCATATAGTACATAACTATCATATATGATTAGTGTGTACTACAGAAAGTAGTTAATATCAATTAAGTGGCAGCGAGACAAGGCTTGACTAATTTTAGAGCGCATTTGCTGGTTGCATACTGTGTCTGTTCTGGCAGTGCCACACTGCTGCTACTCTATCTTCTGCACGTACACATTCCATGCGATAAAGTGACAACATTCTATGGCTTTGTTTTTTTCGACGCGGAGAAAAGGATCGACGAGACACTCATCCACCACTAGTATTGACTTATCGCTCAATCAGACAATAAAGACCGTTCTGGAGATACAATGCTACAACATGTACTTGTGTAGGGAGGTAAACGAATGGTTAACGACCAACTTCATGATGACATCAGAGAAGAAGCTCTGTGCATGTCGATGCACTGCCGATACTTTGCTAGAATTATTAATGTGTTGACACTACTATTGCCTCAGATAGCGTTCTCTCATGACAAAATCATGAAATTTAATAGTGAATTTCCGTTTTATTCACTAACAGCCTGTGTATAGATAGATAAATGTGAAAAACTACATTTTAATTATTCTAACAGTCATCCATCTGTGGCATATACACTTTCTAGGTTTTATGTGCGCACGGAACGTAAATACTGTTGTGATGTAGCTGGTCGTCAGTAAACGATTACAGTTTTGTGGCAGAAAAGATTTGTGGATTGATTGCATTACAAAGCTGTATATTATCTGTCTGTATGTATAGTATAATGTTATGATGAGGAGGGTATTTTTTCCAAAAATGGGTAGCTGTAGTAGCTGGTGGTTGGGTTTGGTGCACAGAGCACAGTGGGCTTTGTTTGGCTAGCTGCCAAAAAAAGGTTGAAGAGATGCACAAAAGATTTCGAGCGTCAGCGTACATAACGTGACAAAGTATGAGAGAGAGAGAGCACAGCGTCGATAATATTAAGATGGATCAGAGAAGAAAATCACAAAGTGGAAATGTTGATTCTCATGTTATGTTAGGTGCAAACAACTATAATAGCGTGTTCCCCCACTTTCCTCGTCAGCAGGCAATCAGGTACATACACACACACATACACAACTTTTCTATCTGCTATGTACTACTACAACGTGTACAGTGTACACGTCATACTGTACTCTCGGGCAAGAAATGCAGTATAATGTAGTTACTGTAAGTAGTAGGAGTACAGCAAGGTTAGCTGTACATGTTGTGAACAGACTAGAGAGCGAAACACTAAAACACCTCAGCAACTTATTCTAAAGAACGAAAGAAAGACGAAGAGAAACAAATGAAAGAGAGTCGTTAGTAGACAGAGGCAACTGCACTCCAATGTATCCACTATATAGATTATACATTGCCCTACACTTTTGTTGTGGCCATAGCATACGAAATCATCATGCTTTGAATACCGTACTTGGAGTAGTCGCAGTATAGGCATTAAGAATGAATAGTTGAATTCTGCATTAGATAAAACCAGAGATTCAATAGCATTAAAGTATGTAGGTAGTGGAAGAAGGTAACCAATTGTCTGTCTATACATAATAAACACACACACACACGTATATAGGTATAAGTGTGTAGTGTGTACAAATACACACACACAGAGAGAAATACCTGTCTGCATTCTCTACAGCTGAATCAGTGTGTGTGTGTGTGGATTCAGGTTTCCCATGGTAGTGTATAGTGTAGTTCTAGGTTGGCAGAAGGCTGGCAAGCCGTGAAGGTAAAAATGAGACAACGGCGAGAGAGATGGCCAACAAAAAAGGGAGAAACCGGTGCTGTTCTTCAATGTGATGCTGCTTACCTTTAGTGTAAGAGAGTGAAGTAATTCTAACGGGACTCGTACTCTGAAGAATTCTTCAAGGCCAGCACAGGAAAACATCTCGGCTCTGGTTGAATGACCGTATATACATATTCCTACTGGTGCAGTGCATACTGCTAGTAACTGCTAAACAACTAACTAGCATAATAACAAAACACATACATCGACATTTGTCTTCAATTGAGCATTGTGTGTATACGCTCTGTACAATTGTAACAATTAAATACAACAGCCATTACTCATTGTAGCCTAGTAGCAGCTTCTTTTCCTCCCTACTGTAATTCTGGATTTATTGAATCCGACTTGGCCACGTAGGTAAGAACAGAACACCTATCGTCAATCCTTAAGCCAATCCGTCTTCACTCACTCACTCACTCACTCACCCTGATTGCATTCTCGAAACATCCAATTTAATTAAATGTGGGTTTCAATGGAAAAAACCAATCAGTATTTATTAAATGAAGCCCTCTTGTTGTCTTGCTGCTGAATTAGAGACTTTTACAGAGAGATAGCTACAGTTATGTCGGTTATCTTCCTATGACTTTTAATTTCGTGCAAATCGCAACTTACACTTGTTCTGATTTCGCTTCCCCCTTTAGTACATTGTATCCACTATCTCTCATCTGTACGAATTTTTATGTGCGCATCACAGCTACATAGCAAAAGCAGTGTTAACTGAGGTGCCTCTTGGTCTTCTCCTTTCTTTCTACGAATGCAAACACACACACACACATACACACAAATCTGTATGCACATATACAGTACAAAGCTTCTGTATGTATGTGAGTATAATACGTGCAATGCACACAAAGTGCTCTCACATGTTATTCCAACTGCTACCTGCCTTTTCCTATGAGTGATTACGTAAGTGTGTATCTACTGTTAGTTTGTACTGCTCTTCAGTCAATTACCGAGACGATAACTATAATATAAATATGCTTAGGTGCATCCACTATTTTACAATGTGCATCACACACACACATACACATACATAGAAGGATGGTGCAATTTTTCTTCGAGCTAATATCTAACTGGCTTCATTCTCTGGCTAGAGAGCACATATTCTCCCCCACATATCACGGTAATGGTTCAGTGATAAATTCCCTGTCTCACTCTCTCCATATCTGAAACTTTATAGCTGTATACCTTCCATTACTTATTAATTATTATTAGGGAAAAATAAATGCAATCTGTCGGGATCATAAAGCCACAGCTCCTTTACGGAATAGCCTAGCACAAGCATGTACAATAATAATAAGTAGACAACTGTGTAAAAATCTGTACACGGATACAATAATGGCTTGTAGCAATAATGCAATCCATATAGATATTACATACAAGTACAAGACAAGTTTAACAGTATTTGCAGATATGTTCTCCCTGTTCCTATTACTATCTATCTCACTCTCTGATTTAATACAGAGAGGTTTAGTGCCCAGCTGCTTTATCCAACGAAAATGAATCACTCCTCTTCATTCACTACTAAGCACTACATAGACTTTTCTTTGGCTATTTTTAATGCAGCGCAAGATAGACGAGATAAGATGTTAGGAAATCGTGGGCTCGACCAACTAACAGTCGAAGAGTCCTGTTGTGGCGGATAAAGAATAAGATGTTGATATTATGTACGAGTCGGAGTTGATTGCAACGAACGCATGTCCATATTATAATGTACAAAATATTATTTATTTATCTTAAACCATGTATGGGAAGTGCGCGCTCACTCTACTGTACACAACAAGTCAAGTCAGTCACCTGAATGTACAAGAAAGAAAGAAAGAAAGAAAGAGAGAGAGAGAGACTTTGTAGGAAATCATGGAAATTGGTTAAGAAGAAATAAACGTAAGGATTGAAAGGAATTACAAGTAGGTATATAGACTCCTCCCTGTTTTCGTACACTGAATAGGATACACAATGGATGATCATAACCTATTTCCATTTGAGCGTTCCTCTTGTTCCTTGGCTGACATGCCACATAGTCAGGCAGAGATACGTGAGAGATATACGATCCTCGCCCTGCACATCATCTCCACCATTTAGAATTTAAGTGTTTACCAAATAATGAACATCAGCAAAGATTTAAGGTGAAGTTTAACGGTAAAAATGTATGTTAAAATATTAGATACGATTATAACATGCACCGCTGTCCTGTTTTGATGTGCAGCCTGTATATAGCTGTACTCTACATAATGAAATGGAATGGACGGCTAGAGATCGCATGTACACTTTACTATTACTTACTACTTATTTACTACTATAGGGAAGAAGATGCAGAAGAGGAGGGTGAGATGGCTGATGCCATGTTAGTATTTGTAAAAGTTGACTTGGAGGACGTCGAGGAGAGTCTGACTGAGAGTACACACGGAGGAGAGGGGTGAAGAAGAAGATGAGCATGTAAATGATGAATCAATTAGGCTGTGGCAAGAGATGAGGCACAACTGCTCCGTTTGCTCATTATTGGAAACGGTACATTCATCAACACCGCTAAAGGATTTTTTCAAGGCAAAGCATCTATAGATGCATCAGTGGTTGAATGACCGTCACAGGGTTGCTTAATCCTGTTTCCTTTGCATTTCCATTTCCTAACGCATGCCTTACTTATATTACAAGCGATCTCCGCCTAAACATTGTTGTGATACTATAGGACACTCTCCGCTCTCGTCCATCTCCTACCACCAACACCAACACCACCACTACCACCACCACCACCATCACTACGGAAAGACATTATCACTCACTCGCTTTATGCTGCTGCTACTTCTTCGTCTTTCTGTCATGGTTCATTGAACTATCTGCATCAAGTCGTGTGAGAGATGAGCTGGTCCTTCGCATTTTTTCCTTACCATTCTCCCCCACTCACACCGATCCCAACCCAATACCACTACTACTACTACAACAATAATTAATCATATTCCATACGAAGGAGAGGACACATAAACATGTCCACATTGCTTAATGGACAACGAACGAAATAAACTGACGCTGTTTGCAACCAGAGAGAGAGAGAAATGCGAATTTTACGTAATATGTTTCTTTAAATGGCTTTTAATATCTTTGCGATTTGCCGTTTTATTCTCTTATCGCTGCCACAAGCATGTTCCAATAGAATGATCAACGGCCTATGTCCGTGTCATCTCTTCCTTGTACTTAAACTGTACAATCTTATGCTTGTCAAGTGTTCTATTACTTTGTGTGCTTGCACTGCTCCGAACTCGTACATACAAGATAAATGCCAATAAATGTTGCACGTCGTCCAACCAAAAAAAACGTAAAACCGATTAAATTGCGAAATGATTTTTTTTTTCTCGCCATTTGCATTCGTTTCGTGGAAATGGCCGTACATGCTTAAATTTAGTGGGAAGAGCTTTCTTAAGATGTGTGTGTATATAAATAGTTGAAGAGCCAGTAGAGTAATAGTTAATGTAAGAATTGTTAATCACGTACCTTTTTTGGTGGTGGCAGTGCTGTTGCCATTGCTGTTACTTGGAGTGCTGCTGTCAGAGGCAGCCACATCTGCAATTGTCACTGCAGTTGTTGACACGGCTACCCCGGAAGCAGTTGTTGCTGATTGAGAGTCTAATGGGCTTCCGGAATTCACGTTGGGACTATTCTGCGACTCGCTTTCGGATACTCCGGGCATGATGACATCTTCGGGTTCGGTTTTGATTCGAACTGTTTCCAATGGGGGACAGGGGGCCGAAGGCGTGCTGGAGCCGCCAGATACAGTGGAATCGCCTGCTGCAGAACCGCCTGCTCCTCCGGAATGGTTGTTCTCTCCGTTGGCAGTCGGCGTGGCGAACGAGTCGAAGAGGTCCTCTGTCGTCCCGTCATCACAAAAACTGAGTCCAAAATCGAAATTGTTTTGGGGATTGAGGGAGAGAGTGGGGCCCGCAGAGGAGGCTCCCGCAGACTCAACTTTGAACATTACAGATATTGATATGAGAGGTGTGTCACGTCAATTTAGAAGTCCATTA
The DNA here is from genome assembly GCA_019776185.1 of Plutomurus gul. Taxonomy (NCBI): domain Eukaryota; kingdom Metazoa; phylum Arthropoda; class Collembola; order Entomobryomorpha; family Tomoceridae; genus Plutomurus; species Plutomurus gul. The sequence goes on along the minus strand of JABASC010000802.1, from coordinate 15,387 downwards.
AGTTGTGCAAGGCCTGCAAACATAGTAACACAGTTGTAACACACAAAAGACACAGCCACCAACTAACCATAAAGGACAACGAATACCAAACATTCACTCAAAAACACAAAGAAAGAACTTTACGGACTTTATTTGACTTTTGCAATGAGTTCCTTTCACTTCACTGCCTGACCAACCAGTTAGTGACTAGTGACTTCCTGTATACTTTCCGGGATAGACCTAAGAAGCGCGATCTTCTGCAGCTTCTCCCGACTCTTACAACATTAATTCACAGAAGCCATACTGATAATAAATGATTCAGTTAAGGTGTAACAAAACAACACAGCATACTAAATAGCACATAAAAACCCTGGTTACATAAATAATATACATTCCCATGGCCAATGTTGGTATTTGCTTTAGTTAAACATTACTCTGTAGAAATTGATTTTTAGTTAGTGTGCATGAAATATGTATAGTAACTGTATTGGGTAGTTAAAGAATAAATTTTTATTTTAAAGTAGTTGCAAAGAGCCAAGTGTATTCAATTCGCAGGAGAATCTTTCAGTCTGCCCGACTTTGGTTTTTTGTGAAGTAATTAAATAAATGTAAGATCTAGGTGTGTGCATAGGCGCTTATTTTTATGAAGTCGACAATGGAAGATATGTAGGTTGACAAAGACAAAAAGGACTGTCTCTGGTTACGCGCGGATGTATCTACAGGAGGATGTAGTATCTACGAGGAGGAGGAGGATAGAGAACTTTTCCTGAAAAGTTCTTCTCGTGCTTGACCCAGAAAGAAAATTAATCCCCACAATACGACGGAAACGACGGAAACGTGGAGGTGTTTCCGAATCTGGGAAGCACATTACCATCACTGAGGTTGCTCGCTGGAGCTGTGCACGAGGCAGTCTGCTGAATTGAATTCAGTTGCTTGGTTACACTCCATGCTTTTGTTTTGTCTTTGTACTATCTCTTCTATCCGCTCTTATTATCTATTATGTGCATAAACTCAAATGCTTTGTTCACTTCTTCTAGAGGTAAGCAGCTTTCTATGGAGAACACTAATAACTTTGCTCAAATGAGATACTCCACGGAAACAACTCACTGACTACACGTTCTTCCTTTAAAGTTAATAAATTTTTCGGAGATTTTCCGAAATGGTTGTCCATAAATTATCTCACTATAAATTTTAACATTGTCTACATTTCTCGATGTGTCACTATGTACTGTCTGTTTTCTATGAAAATTTCTTTCCATTCATCTAAACGTTTGTTCCTGTACAGAGTGGTGATTTAATGCAGTCTTAATTTCTACTTTGATGATACACGTTAGTCAGTGGAATATTTAAAATATTTCAATGAGGAGAAGAACTTTGAAAGTCGGATTAGTGACGTTGAAAGTAAAAATGTTTTTTTAAGCCAATGTTTTTTCACCTAAGCCTTTATATGTTAAAACGGCACTTGTTAAACTTTTGGATCTCATATCGGAAGCCCTCGTATTATGAAGGTAGACACAGAGAGTGATGCATTAAATTCTATTGTAACGTTCACGCAGCTTTTAATAATGGTTTTTAATGACCGTGGAATAAACCTACACTGTATTTAATCTGACTTGTGAAAAACCTTTGGATAGACACAGAGAGCGAGAAAATTTATTTCTCTTTCAAATCACAATTAGGAAAATTTGAATTCTACATAATGTATAGGCTGTAAAGGTTTTTATAACACAAACAGAGAAGATTGCATAGAATTAGAGTGAAACGATATCGAAAAATAGAGAATAGTGAAATATACAAACGTGTAAATAAATTACAGTGGAATAGAATGTAAAAGTTATGGAACTCTTTTCAATATAAGCATTGAGTTTGAATTAGAGGATTCAATGAAGGCTGACAAAATGTTTCCGTTCATAGTGTGAATTGTTACAGCCGACTTCATCCATGAATCCATTCCACTTGTTAGTCTGTCTGTCATTATTACACATTCTTACAGATTTTTAGCATAGCGACCGTATACTGTTGCACTCTATATACAGAAGAATCTAGTCCATTCACAAAAGACGTTTCTATGATGATCAATCTACTATTCTTCTGATTCCAGGCAACTATTCTCGCATTAGCCATACAAATGGCTTATCCTGTACACAGTAAGCATTTTCTGTTCATTTCCAGCGAAAACGGTTGAAAAGAACTCAAACGAACTGAAAATTGAAGACAGACAGATAATAGATTACCTCCCTGTCATTTTGCCACGTATTTATAATGTGGAAAATTCAACAGTCAGTAGCATAGAAAGTACCTATAAGTCTTGCGAAGATAGAAGAATTGGATGGTTACTTTTAGATTTCTTCGAACCGCCCACACTTATTGTTAAGAGCAGATTATTCGTTGTAAAAACGTGATTAATACCGGCTATTGATTTTCTTTCATCAGATTCCACTTTTACAATATCATTTTCAAATCTTTCTTCTCAAAAGAATTATTCTTCACATTCTAAATTAGTCATTCTTAGCAATAGCTGCTAAAAATAGGTGTATAAGGTGGAGCTCAATTTATAAATTTCTTTGCAACCCACCTACAGTTTAAGGCATTAGTTGGACCCATGACATAGATATGACAGCATAGCCTGGTGAACGCATGAACTCCTGCTCTTTTCTTTTGATTACTTTTTGCAACAGTTTTTATTGACAGACCAATTATGTGACTGCGACAGAATATTCTTCCTTAGAATGAATAATACATTCTGCATTTTCTTAAAGATCATTCTAGAAGTAGAAGGAATCAGAAACGGGAGAGTTTTTACTTATTTTTTTATTTAGTAATTAGATTATGGGTCTTATTAATTTTTCAACGACGGGGGTTGAAATTGCACAGCTTTGATCTTCCTCTCCCCATTAATGTTTCTTTGAGAGCAGTCATATAACTGCTGTGGGTGTAGATAGCAATAATATGTTTAAAAAAATAACTTTCAATATGAGGATCAAGTAGTCGCGAGTATGAATTTCATAAATAAATCCACAAGTAAGAGTTAGCACAATTACATTTGTGGTAATACTAATTAATCATCTACCATTGATATCTGTTTACAGTGTGGAGACTGCATTGCCAGCATAATTCTTTATCATCAGTGTCAGTATACGTATAGATAAATAAATAAAAATAAATACTGGTGACGTAGAAAGAGTAAACCTTATATAAATACTTTAGCCGGACTTTAGAAAGACATTCAGAGAGAAATGTGAATAATATAAATATTTACATATACATACCTACATTGGGATACCAAATTTAGTTATACTATTGAAACTAAATTATACCCATGTTCAAACCACACAGTAACTTCAGCCTATGATGCTTATTTTACTTACGTAATGTGACTTTTTCGTAGAAAAATTAAAATGTGTAATTTAAAATATTATTTTTAAATTACTATTACATATATTTTAATACAATTAAGACTGCTATGTGAGTGACTACCAAGGTTTCCAAAATAACGCTATGTATTTGAAGGTTTTGAAACATGACGATTTTAATACCCCAATAATTGTGGCGTCACTAGAGTACGAACTTTAAATCATTTTAGTGGTTAAAATGTTCTTAAGGGTCACACGAAACTATTTGGATGAGAAAAACACCTTTCTCAGACTTTTATTCCAATGGCACATAAATCAGAAATGCCCACAAAATTACGAGGGTTGAAATTCCATAACTCTTCAATATGAAATACAGAACCCCCTCCCCCAGCAACCCCCTAAATCACACTTCAGTGACGTGACAAAAACCTACCACAAACCTATTTTCAAATTTGGAATATTTTACGTCGTTATTTCCACAGGTTGAGTATTGCTATAAATACTGAGCAAACATAATAAGTTGTTATTTAATATGAAGTTAGTTAAGCTGTGCAACTCCATTCTACGCAATTAAGTATCAAAGTTAATATTCTCAAGAGCTTATCAGACCATGTTACGTCAATAGTGATTGTATGATTAATATAAAGACAATGCACGCTAAAGCTATTAGTATAAACAGGGCAGCGTCACTTTTGTACAAAATTTGAGTGTTTAACGTATGATTATCTTTCTAATTAATTAGCCGACAGAGAATATCTTTGCAATAATGATATTGCACGGAAACGGTAATACTTTTAAGTTTAATTAATACTGCTAACAAGCTTTTAGGTACTTTTTGAGGAAACCCCAAGAAAATCGGCTTACACTTTGTTAGAAAGGATTTTGCAAAAAGGATCGTGCACTCCATTATTCCGATCTACCTCGATTTCCGGTCTTATTCTAAGTTGCTTTGAGTAGCAAAAGATTTATCTTTTTATTAGAATTCACGTAGATTTTATATTTCACCGAATCTTCTACAAAGACTGCATGAACACTATTGTGAATCTAATACCTGTGCTACACGGAAATGCTATTGAAGTGATATCTGGTAACGCAGAATGGACTGTTCCTGCGTGTGCGCGTATAAAGATGCTTGGCAAAGCCAAATGAAAAATTGTTGCAAAATATGAGATGGAAACAAATACACTAGTCGCCGTGTAAAGCTCTGATGTCCTAGTGTTGTACAGTCTACAATTCAATCATATTCAAGTGGACTTGCACTCTGTGATGCTATTATGTATATGTTAGCGTCAGAAATGGTAATCTGTCATTTGCATAAAGGGACTAACTACTCGTCGGACCAATTCTACAACCAAATCTGTTTCACTCCTGAATTATAATAACGGAGAATTGAATTTTGCATCTAATGAGCCAAAAGTTTAACCACATCCAATAACTAATTCAAAAAACTTTTAATTTCCAAGAGCTACTCAGTGGATTTAGCTCAACTTTAGGCAGGGTCATTTCTCTACATGAATATATTTTAATAATATTTAATAATAATTGGCAGTGTCGTTTCAACAATGGAGTGAAAACACAATTAGTTGCCGAATTTTATAAAATTCACAATTCTGACTAGGCATTTACTTAAATGGCGAATTTACCGCTCTGACGCCAATGTGTCCACAATAAACACATGTAACGCAATGCACAAACAATGGTTTATATATTTACTAGTATTCCCCATTTATGGTTACCTATACAGTTATGGCGCAAATTTTTGGTGCATATATATTTACGCTTTGGAAGATAATGGACAATCCGCTTATGAATATGAGAACACATGTCACAAGTGTAAAGTTCCGGATTACCCACTGTTCTCTTATTACTACGATAATTATATAAGCACATCACTGTAAAATATGATACCCCTTTAAAAATCCCATCTCGCCATCAATCTAAAACACTTAAGAATATACTTGTGGGATGCGAGGATGCGACATATTATATAATTGTTATGAGTACACTTTATTGATGGTGTTCCCCTGTTTTAACTGCTACTTACTTTGAGTGAGTACCCTCTTATTATAGTTCAGTGTATTCTGTTTCAGAATATCTGGATGCATACGAGTAGTTGTGACGTTTCTCCAAACACCGACTCGTTTACTACGTGCAGTGTACTACTCACAAACATACTATAGCTCCTGCTTAACATTGGAGAAGTAATTTAGAATCATATGGGCCGCCTAATCTTAAGATAAATAAGTGTCTTGATATTAAGTTGAGATTCAATCTGTCTTTATTAAATTACTCCCAGTACCTACTAAGAGGCTTTGCAAATGTTTCCTGTGTACGTCTTTCTCTACATTTTAATCATCTTCAATCTTTCTGTATATAAACACCATAGAAATTCAGTTTCAACGCTTAAAAACTATCTCGAGTGTTTATATAATATACGTCAACGAGCATACTATGCTAGGTTTACATTTGACTGCGTGAAAGTTAAATAACTGATTTTTAATAATAATTCTCAGTAAGTAATGTGGAGGAGATAGGTTGAATGTTCCATATAGGGAGCAGTACAATTAAATGGAAATTAAATTGATAAAAGTAGTAACATTTTGATATAAATCCTTAAGAATTAGTAGAATTGATTGACTCCCGCGCTCTTATCATCTATACACTGTTTCAAGAGGCTCTCTCACCGCAGGGCAGATTGCACGAGAGCTGGAAGTGTAGACGGAAGAATCTATACTCAAGATTTCTTATGGACGGATGTAATAAATTAGATAGGAGTATATCGGGAAATCTTTCGACACACTTCTCCGCTAAAAATACTCTTTTGCTTCACTCTATAGGCCTATACATATAGGAGTTACACGAGAGAGAAGCTATGTGCTGTCTCATAGGAAGGATTATAGAAGAAGAAATTATTTTCGGTACCTTTTCCAAGTCGGAGAAGATGTAGATTAAAAAAGGATGTTTGCAATGGCACTTTAACGTGAAATTGTCAGATTGACTCCAAGAGCAACTATTGTACGTTTTACACGGTGTTGTATGTAATAGGTGGTGGAGACAAGATCACAGAACACACGTGAATGAAGCACGGCTTCTCTATGAATTTCCCAAGCCACGTTATAGGGTAACGGTGGTGGAGTTAAGAGGAAATGAGTGGGGAGCGCACACTGCAAAAGTCAACAAGGGCAAACAATATAATCACTGACGTGAGCTGCTGAGAGATGACTTGTGCAAATAAGTCCCTGTGCTCTGTGGCTTGGCCACTGCTCTACTGTTAATACTTTCAGTGTTGTACAAAGGAGAATGGAATGAAATTCGCCAACACCATCAACACACATACACTTGTAAGCACACACACAGACGCCTACTACTGCATTCGAATCGAACTCGGAAATATAAAATTCACTGATCTGGTCAATTCAATCTTAAGGCTGGAGAGCGATGGGAACCGTAAAAATAAAACCAAGTGGCAATCACATCACTGGTGCAGCAGCACGCCAAGATAAGCACAAAAGAGATTCTTCGAGCAGCCAGACCTTCCTTATGACTGTATGCGTGTCTCTGTGTGTGAAAGAGACTGACTGCTAGCATTCACAGTCAGCTAGCTACCTACTACCACCTTTCCTCGGCTTCCTGCTACTACACACTATACTAGCAACACCAGCACCACCAGCACACAGAACATCTCCTCTCCTGTTTTCCACTATGCTCTCTTTTCAGTCAAGTCACTCTCTGGATTCTCTTTTGTCCCGTTTGACCATAGGACTCTTTTCTCTCTCTCTCTCTATCTCCTATTCCCTATGTCCTACTGTGTAATGCACACTGTATCACTAGGTATACCATGTAGTGGCCCTTCTGTGTCCGTCTGATGATCTTGTTGCAGTCTGTCTGTATGACTGTGAGACTCAGTGTCTACTGAAGGCTACTTTCCTACGTGACATGTATCCTTTTGAGTAAATCTCAGGGTTTCTATCTCACCTACCACTAAAAGACTACTCTCGATTGTTTCTCTCCTTCTCTTTGTATGTAGTCTCGTTCTGGTGAATTGAGAATTTTTTATCGACGAGAGAAGAAGAAAATCACTGCTATAGCTACCGCTTCAAGTGAACTGAACTCTGTGGAAGAAGGATGGGTGTTAAATGAAAACTTGTCTGTTGTAGTATCAGTGGTGGTGGTACAGTCCACGCTACTACATAGTATGTAGTACTAGTAGTGCGTAGCTTTGCACTCACACAGAGATAGATAGATCTGTACGGTTGAGCCTGCTGTCTGCGTGTACTAGTAGCTGTCTGCTATGCTCTGTGAGTGTGAAGGAAGGTGGCAAACGGAGAGAGAGACACACAGAGAGAGACGTACATATACTATGTATGTAAATGCACTACGGACTACTACTACTACTTACTCACTTACTACTATTTGTGTACATGTGCATGAGTTTGGCTTTAGTTGCTGGTGTTTGTGTGTATTTTTCTGGTTGGGAGCTGTTGGACTGTGTGAGTGAGTGAGTGACTGAGTGAGTGAGTCGTATGCAGAAGACTGTACAAGTACAGTAGAATGAGGATACTGTGTGTGTGTGTGTACTGGTTGCTGTTACGTAACGTTATGTTACGTTATGTGAATTGTTTGATAGCTGTTGGTGGTGGTTGTTGTTGGAGTGAACCGGCAAAGAAAGGTAGAAGCACCCAACGGATCGAAGGTAGAGTGAGAACTGGAAGACAATTTCCTTGCTAGCAAAGACTGGGCTGCTGGCACTTACTGTGATGAAGGAAAGGCAAAGTGCTTCACTATGGCCAACAGAACAGCTTTAGTGGGAGTATCTCTATCTCTTCTTCTTCTTCTTCTCTCTCTCTCTCTCTCTCTCTCTCTCTCTCTCTCTTTCTGTATGCACTTACTATAGTACCAGGACGACTACTTACTCCGTTTCTCCAACGACTACAGCAAATACAGAGTCTAGCCATGCAACTCTGAAGCCAACAAGCCCAGTATAAGAATAAAATGGAGCCCACGACGATTAGCTTGTTATGCAGACTATAGCCCCAGTGACTTCACCGTTCGCTGTGTCTCTATACGTGTGTATAGTTATTAGCTCGCCAATGGAATTCCTCTACTATTTCTCCTACCCAAACGTTTCACAGAGCCGACCAGATCAAAGTATGCAAACCTGAGCAACAGTGTACACACACACATATATGTAGAGGAATATATGTATAGAGAAACTGTCTGACTGACTGAGAGCAGAAAATAATAATCAGCCAAACTGCGTCTCCTCGCCGTCTTATACAGAACTGTACAAGTCAGCTCTCTTCATTATCGCATTGTCAGATACATAAGTCATATTCAGAGAGACTCTATTCATTTTTCTCATCCTGAATTCCACATATTCACGTGTGTACTTTCTGTGAATAGGTATATTCCTTTCAATTGTGAATCTGTACATGTATGTCCGTGGTATGCTCACGGTTTTACCTAATGGTGGTGGATGAGTGTGTAGAATGCAAACTGACTGTGGCCTAGCCTCCACTCTGCTGCCATTTCAATGTGTACAGGATTTTTGCATGCATTTGTATGCAGATATGTGTAAATGTACTGCCAGAGAGGAACTGGTAATACTACGTCTAGTATGTTCAGTTATGTTGGCTTGATGGTTGCTGTTGTTGAGACGACGTCGAGACCAGTCCACGTCTCTACTGAGACGAGATCCTCAGGAACAGAGAGCATAGTGGATCGCAGTAAAGAAAGAGAGAGATTCAAGCATGAATCCACGATGATGAACCATTGTTGCATACATATGCATATCATGTATACATGCTGCACACTTACCTACGCTATGGCTGCACAACCTTCAATGAATATACAACTTGCCATGATGCAGTGCTGTGTGCACGGTTCTTGTATTGCTTCCATCTTGGTACCGTTACATAGAGGATTTTCGGGAAAAAACTTTTACACTGGGATTAATCAAATGATGAAGAATGATGATATGACTTTGGATTTGCTTGATCTGCTTGTCACTGGATGGAAATGCAGAGACGTTGGTTGTACGTACGTATAAGTAAGTTAATGTGTGCACATTCTGGTCAATCAATGGCCATCTTCACTACGAGTAGTAGACAGTGCACTGTGATGTGAGTTTCCACTGATAACTTATATTTAAGAAGTGTAATCCTGTCCCAGTCACTCTTATCTTCATATTATGCCTGCAGACAACAACACTAGCCTATCTACATCTACCAGCACTACTACGCTACACTGTTGTGCGGCAAATGTATATAGGTATGTGTGTGTGGTCTGGATAGTATGAACATAGTATATGAGAAAGTTGTGTACACTTGTTGGTACATTGCAGTGGTGCACTTGATTTTACTCCCGATCAGATAGGTTGTTGTGAGAGTGAGACCAGAGGCAGCCTAGTAACTTATTTGCTACTGTAATAAGATTTATCTCGAACAAAAAAGACACTTTGGTGAGTACCCGGTTTCCCTGTTCGTACAATTGTGAATATCGCCTGGTGAGTAGGCTCTTCTTCGTCGGCTGTGCATGCTGGACTTTTTAGCATTTTTATATTCTGCCGGTGTTGTGTATGAAAAAGGGATAAGGGCGATGGAAGCAGTGAGTAAATAAATGCTCAAAGAATCCCTTTTAGCTGTCGCTCTATATCTATCCAATGGGAAGAGGATAAAAGGATATTATGTATGAATGTATGTTGCTGCATGGAGTGTCAGCTTGTCTTGTAGCATTCGAAACAATGTCATCCCCATGTAAAACACCAATCACTCCATATCAATAACATATTTTGCATATGGCAACTTTGAGAATGTGAAAATGCTACTTTTCTACTGCTCTTTTTGAATATTCCAATTTCAAGTGCCGCTACCGAAAATGTGCACGATGATTGCATGATTAGAGGGAATATCACGTAGGCAGTGATGGCGACCGTTGGGTTTCATGGGTTTTAAACAAAAAATCCGACACATTTGAGTTGTTGGGGTTTTTTGGTTCTGGTGCTTGTAGTATTACTGCAAATTAACGTTTGACTAAATTACTGTTTAAATATTCAAATATTACAGGCACATACTTAACACACTAAAATTTATAAAATATCAATTTCTAAAGTTTTCTGTACAATAAATGGCATACCCTGAGAAATCCGCCAGAAACCCCAATGGGTGGGGTTAATTGTTAAAACCCGCGTTTTTTCACCTCTATGTTTTACAAGGATATCTGATGTCGTTGAAAGCATCAAAATATGAGAAGACACAATTACACTATTAAAAAGTTTCTATGGATTCCTAGCGATACGGTAGGATACGAACATTATTGTATGCCATATTTTTGACACATAGAAAATAATGTATTTGTATTAAAAGCTCGACTTTGATATTTGAATATGTTGAAATGGCCATTGTATAGATTGTATATTTTATAGGTTCATATTTTTTATGCTTCTGTGGTTTAGATAGAATAACTGCAAAATTAATTATACCTTATACGCTTACACTTTTTCAATCTACAAAAACCTTTTATGGACTAAAATTGTTTAATCATAGAATAAAAATATACATTTGTAATTTGTGAATTGACTGATTCCTAGTTAATATATTGTTTGATTCTCCTTACACTAAATTTCAAATTATTTTATTTTGTGTACTTAACAGTAGCATATAATGCCAATTGGAGGGGAACAGTGCGAAATGTGTGCTGATCCATCTGACAATAAAGCGATGATTTGATTTGATTTGATAAGAATGTGTAAACTGAAGGAATTAAATAAATACAGTCATTATGCATTTAAAAGAAAATAATAATAGTGAATACCAGCAAATAAGGTACCTGGTTTCATAAGGCTTTATTGGATGGACGAACAAATAAGTATGCATGTATTCATTGTCCGACTCCAGCATTAAATAAATACAAATAATTTAGTTTAGCATTAAATAGCAACAAAATGCATTTAAATATTACATATAGCATTTTTTCCAACGTTGGTATATAAATTGAATTCACTAAAATCCTCCGACCTGCTGTTTTCGGTAATATCAAACTTTTCATACTTTTACTCATCCAGAGGACAAAATAGCGACGAGTTTTTATTTTAAAAAACCGTATCAATCTGAAAAATTTCATGTTAAATGAGTGAATCGAGCCATTTTGCAAGGGGTAATTCATAAAGTACGTAATGTTCTGGGGGAGGGGGGTAAGAGTTGGGTTACGGTCTGATTACAGCTTTATGTACTCATTTAGTAAGTGACGTAGAGACTCCTTTAGCGCTTGTTTTGAGAATGCGGGCAACATCCACTACAAAAAGGGATAACACCAAGAGCCGGGCATTTAAAAATATGTTTAATCTTTTCATTTGATAAAAAAATTCTTTTCCTTTTACGTTCCGTTACGGAAGATTTGATTCCGGTTTACGCTTGCATTATGGAAGGGGAGTTCTAAAAATCGTAAATTTTGCGTCACGTACTAAATGAACGACACACAAATTTTTATTTGTGCCTTCCATCATATACTCCAGCGTATTTAGTTGCGCTCACAGTTCTCATGATTTCTGAAGATTATGCATGAGTAAATGTTTCATCCTTCGCTAAAATGCTAAATGTTTCAGCTTTGAAAGCGGCGGTGTTGTACGTTGCTTATTATCCTAATTTGACTGAGTAATTTATACCACCCACAAGTACGCGTTACAATTTAAATAAATTACTATAAACACCGTTTGACTATTTGCCAGTTGCATTAATGACGACAAACATTGTTTGCCATTTGCATTAGCTGACTAATAAAGACTGGCGTTGTGCAGCCCGAGTTTCTCCATTTGACGAAGACTGACACTTTTGTGGACTACAGCTCTCTCTTCATTTATTCACATTCAACCTCCTTTCGGATGACAGAGAAAACTGACAGTGTTGGAATCCCAACGAGGAATTCCTTCAGAATCTGAGCTCTCCTTATTTGATGCAATATCTGGGCTAAAGAGAAGAAAAGGTTGCGTTGAGAGATCCTACAACGTGTAGTTGAACGCAGATTCCTCCCCACAGTCACATAGCGAGAGAGCGAGAGAGAGAGAGAGAGAGTTCTAATATTAGCAGTGTGAGTAGCAGGAACAGTAATCTTACATTAGGATTCGATGAAGTCGCATTGAGGAAAACGGCGGTGGTCGTATCGTGGTATCCACTAGTCAAACTCTGAGAGAGAGAGAGAGAGCTACGAAGCAGCAGACCCCTTTCTCGTCTTCTCTCTCACACTTTTCTCTGTTCTGTCTGTTGGTTGTGGGTACGTCGAAGACGAGGACGATGCAGCAGATCGATGAGAGAACTCTAGCAGACGAAGAAGAAGAAGAATTCTGTGAGATCAGCTTGACTTTCTATGGTTCGGTTTACCAAACAACCACACCGCTAACGCGGATAATATTTTCCAACATCCACCATCTCTTCCAGCCAAGCTGTCACTATGACTTCCCCAGCCAACTTCTCTTCTTGCATCTTATCCCGTCTCATACTTAAAAATAATACTCTTTCCAATAATATCATCATCATTCCACCTCCACCAAAGTACACGACGCTTCCTTCGCATTTACAGTCAAAATGCTCTCTATTTTCGATATTTTACCGTAATACCGAGTAAAATCACTCTACTGCAATTCCTATAGTCCACTACTGTAGTTTTGGTGGCTGGTGTGCTGCTGGGGTTGGCACGCGTGCATCTTCAACAACCTTTCCTGCTGCCATCTCATTCCTATTTATCAGGAATATCTCCAGAAATTTTAGTTTTCCCCAAAGATTACCGTCATTTCTCATCTCACTGTCACAGAAAAGTCTCATGAAGAACGTAGGCCACGTTTCCACAGCAGATACAGTCTGCCAGCCTCCATTTACTTACTAGTGGGTATCCTTAGCCTTACTAATCCTACTGCTGCCTACTTCTAGAGATATTACTATGACTGGTTCTTTCGTCGCTTCGACCCTAATGTATGCTAATAGCTCCATCCTGGTGAACAATAAGATGGAAAAAGAAACAAGTATTCATAAGGAACATAATTTTCCTGTGCGCTCTCTCAATTTGCATCATAAATTACTCGCATCACGTGTATCCAAATGCATACCAATTATTCTATACGTATTTACTATTTGAATGTATAGAAGAGATATCAAATGTACATCTACTGCTAGGCAGATCACAGCTGGATACCCCGCACACAGCTCTGAGCTCACATTCACAGCACTGAAGTAGTTATGTCTTGTTTTCTTTGAAAAACACACAATTAATCTTCTCTCTTTTGCTCCTTTCTCATAGCATTTCGTATTCTGTTGCTCCCCCTTTCATCTCCCCACTTTTGCCTACCAATCTGACTCGTTTGTTTTCGATACCTGTCAGATATTGTTACTTGTACATATTTAAGTGAGATTCGACTGGTGGTGAGGTTTCATGTATGTCTAAGTGTGTTGTAGGTGCGGAGAATTGGGTGTGTCACGTTCTAAGAAATTCTCAATAATCTGTTCATTATTTAAATGTCAAAATAACGTTCTACTTTTGTGTAAAACTTTGCAGGCGATGAAGAATTTCTAATGGACCAATTTTGACTTACCCGCTACTCTTCCAATCTGCGTCTGCCTATCTTTCCAACGAACTCAATTTCCAGTCGGTGTTCAATTTTGCTCACCATTTTGGCTTATTGCAATTGCCGTATTGCTTTATGGCCATTTTGCGAATGGCTGGTGACTAGCTGAACACTTTTAATCAGTACTACACATTTCTGGTTTTAGCCCTTCACTCATGAAAGAAGATTAGAAAGTCTTCCTTCCGTTTTCATAATTGTGACTGTGTTTTTAATGCATGGCATTCCATTTTGATTTGTATACCGTATAACCAGGTCACGACACCTACGCAAATAAATAATAATACATACAGGCCTTAGAAAACTATGATTACATGAACACCTAAAGAAGCATTGCAATCCATTCTATTTTAAGGGGAAAGCAAAATCAAATTAAGGTCAATTAGGCATAAATGATTTTATCATGTTTTAAACACAATTGGAAATATTTTAACTTTAAAAAGATGTGTAGGAATTGTAGCTTGGACACTTTCAATGTGTTTTTGCAATGTATTTAATTATTAAATATTTAGCCGCAAATTCGTTCAAAAGAAAACAAACTGAAAAATTGTATATCATTGATGATTATTAATGTAAAATTTCAATTGAATTACGACTTATTAGTTGAAATGGAATTCTGTACAGATTTTACCTAAAATTCGATCCGATGATATCGTAGCTTTAATAATGAGAATATAGATGTTTGAGTTTAAGACATTTTTCCAAGAATCACAAATATTTGTCCTCTGCAATAATTCACTAGTTCCACCGGCTTAAACTATAATGTGACCCTACCTAAATTGTAGAATGGGGTATACATCTATTTAAATTATCACATTGCGATTAATAAGTGAATTAAAATAGAGTGAATGAAAAATCAGTTATGAATTGACCAGATAGGTGTAGGAAGATTCCATATTGTAGGAGTTTATGCAACGTACCCTGGTCCCTTACAAAAAAGCAGTAGGACCGAACACATTGCACCCACCAATGTGAAAGTCCCACTCCCGTTTTCTGCTTTTTGGTAAGGGACCAGGATACGTTGCAAAACTCTGTCAAAAAATTAATAATTGGACGAAAGTAAATGTTGTACTTCCTTATACATTTCATAAAACAAAAAGACGCCGGACTAAACTCTGAAGAGTTCGAATTCTTGATGACACCGTTAAAATGTCACAGTATCGTGCATTTATTTATCTATTCATTCGACCAGTTTCACTTTAACAAGGATATTGACACTGGCTATAAAAGAGACGAGAAGTTTCTATTATTTAGTAATCAAGAAATTTACAATTACACAATGTTACGAGAGAAGTAACAGCTAGTTAATATTATGATTATTAATTAAGGAACTGATTTATTATTGTTTGTTTGGCTTGATTTTGTTTTTGGCTGGAATGTGAGATATTCATCGAATTCCAGACAGTTTGTCGGACTATGATTATTCTCACAAATTATTTCAGCTGA